>VSMD01077405.1:0-200987 GCA_008750895.1 Mirza zaza | reverse complement strand
TTGTGGAGGGCCCTGGCCTGGCTGCGGGCTGTGACAGGCGGGAGGTGGCGGCTCTGGCCTGAGGCAGCTCGCGCCACACAAAGCAGGGGCGTGATCTGAAGGCTGAGCCAAGGCGCTGGCCTGCCTGCCTGTCACGTGCAGTACTGACTGAGCAGCTCTGCGTGGGTCAGACCAACGGCATCTCTGCCACCAGGACGCCTGCATTCTTAGGGTCAGCAGATGAATGATTGTAGGTGAACAAGTGTCTAGCAATTTCAGGTCACGATAAAGGTTGTAAAAAAAATAAAACAGCGACGTGTTCGTGACCAAGGGGCTCCTGTGCATAAAGTAGTCAGGAAGGCATTTGCCGAGAGGAGGCTTTCCAGACCTGGAGGATGAGAAAAGGCCAGGCCTATCGAGTTGGAGGTGGGTTCCAGGCAGAGGATGTAGCTTGTGAGAAGTCCCCGAATGGTGACCAAGCTTCAGTATGTGAAAAACACACTCACACAACTAAGGACCTGGTGTTTGAAGCGAACATGGTGGGGGGTGGCGGGCAGAGACCGAAGAGAAGGAGTCAGGGGCTCGGCAGAGGCCCGAGCACAAAGCCTCAGGGTGGCCGCACCTGTGTGGTGGCTGTGATTGGGAGGCTGGGAGCAGGAGGGCGCAGTGGTCACTGTGGCTGCAGTTTGGAGAATGGACTTCAGGGGTACGAGACCTGGAGCCCTTAGAAGGCGGTCATGGTGGTCCAAGGTGGACAGGGAGGTGGGCAGGTTTGGGATATATCTTGAAGGGAGCTCTGGCAGATAGATTCCCTGTGGGAATGGGGTGAGAGGTGCAGGCGACCGCTGCTCAGTGCTAGGGGGAGGTGAGGGTGGCCAGGCCTTGCAATGAGGGTGGGGGCTGTGGTGACCGCAATGGCATGAGCATGAATGAAAATCAAGATTTCTGTTTTGGCTGCAATAAATTTGAGGTTTTTGTTAGCATCTGAGTGCAGATGTCATGTGTTTGGTGAGGCCTGAGAGCAACGTTCAGCATCCGGTCTTAGATGGACTTTAAGACCAAGGGACGAGATGGTCTCACCTAGAGAGAGTGCGTGGACAGGGGGAGGAAGAGAGCGTGGGAGTGAACTCTGAGGCCTTTCCCCGCCTTGAACCCGAGCACCCCAGAAGGAGCTGAAGGAGGAGCGGCTGCTCAGGTCGGAGAGTGCAGTGGTTGCCCAGACAGAGGGGGAGTCGTTTCTGGAGGAAGTGTGTGTCACGTGCTGCTGACAGTTCAGCTAAAATGGGCATCAAGAAGTAGCCGATGGGTTAGACAGCAGAGAGGCCACGGGTGACCCTGCCAGGAGCAACCTGGTGGTGTGAACGTCCTATCAGATTGGGGTCAGGGGTCAGTGGGGGGTCAGGAAGAGGAACCACCGGAGCTGTGACAGCTCTTTGGAGAAGTTCCTGTAAAGGGTAGCTGAGCACTGGGGACTGCTGGGGAGAGGTGCAGAGTGGAGGAAAAGACAGGTGTTGTGCCAGGTTAGGACGGCAGCAGGGGGAAGGGAAGACAAGGTGCTGCGTGATTTTAGAGAAATGACTTGGGGTAGGTGGTGTTTTTAAGCTGTTCCTTGTGAACCATACGATGCAGTCTCCTACTCGAGCTCCCCCCAAGTTCTTTGTAAAGTCTACCTGTGTCCCTAATGCTTTGATGTGAGCAGTTTTGTCCAGGAGACACTGGGTTTTCCTCCGGCTGCAAAGCAAATGAAGAAGCGAGAGCTGATTCTCTACAACCTGTGCCATGATGGAGGCTTGGGGTGGCGGGGGGTAGGGGTGGTGGGGTGTGGCAAGGGCTCTTGGACTATCGGACCTGGCCACTGGCTGACACATTCAGTGAGCAGACATTGCCCAGCGCAGCTCCAGGCCCTGCAGACACAAAGCAAATGAGCCCCTCTCCCCTCGAAAAAGCTCACTGCCCACAGGGGCACGGAGCACTGACGAGCAAATAGCCTGGGGTGGAACTTACAGCCGAGGCAGGCTTGTTGATTCTTAGAGGCACAGCTTGAGCCTGTGTCCAGGAGGCAGTTGTTGTGAGCTCCTTGAGGATGAGGTTCTTGCAAGGCGGCAGGGCCAAGGGAAAGGAGCTTGGGGGGCACAATTTGAGGGGGAAGTGGGAGCTGACCTGGGGACCCTCAAAGTGCTTCAGCCCCTGGGCGAGGTGAGCTAGAGTCAGGAACTGGTGGCCACTTCTGTTGGGAGGTTTGGGGTTCACCCTGGTGGATAACCTGTGGCCTCCCCGAGGGCAGGTGGCAAGAGGGAGGGTTCTATTTGCAGGAGGGAAGGGCTGTGTGAGGCTCCTCACAAATGTCCACCCTCGGGCCCAGGGAGTGTGTTCTGAGGCACCAGGCAGCCTTCTCTGCTTGGTTTTAAGGATGGGGAATGTGTTTCAGGTTCCTGCCTGCCCACACCAGCTGTTGTGACCTCGGACAAGTCATTTAACCTGTGGTACCTGCTGCTTTAGCAGAAAGATAAGAATCATGCGTGCTTACCTCATAATCCTGGCATTGGCTTAAAATGAAGTGACTGACTCAGCAAAAACCTCATGTGTTGAGAGACTGCCAGGTGTGGGCTCTGGAGCCCCAAAGTCTGGTGCTATTCCTTTTTTTAGCTTTGTGATTGTGGGGCTGTACTTCCTGCCTCAGTTTCCCGATCCGCACAGTGAGGGCAATACTAATATTTGCCTTCTGAGGCATCTCATGAGGAATTAGGCTCTACTGAAGGAATCTGTGTATTCGCTGAGAAGAGCACCCAGGCCGAGGCAAGCGCTGGGTGCCAGCTATGGTTAGGAGGACGGTGCCCTCAGGGGCACAGGGCCCTGTCTGCAGTCACGTGATGGTTTCTTCTCTTCTGCCCAGTTCCGCCTGGTGGTGAAGACGGCCCTGAAGCTGCTGCTTGTCTTTGTGGAGTACTCGGAGTCCAACGCCCCTCTTCTAATTCAGGCTGTCTCTGCCGTTGACACAAAAAGAGGTGAGTAGTCCCTGCCCCCTTATGCCATCAAAGTGAAAATGTCTAATATAGGGAGGTTTTCACATTTTACATGTTAAATTAAGAATTAATAGAATTCCCTATGTATGGGCTTCCCACTGTAGGAAACGTACTTTTTAGGATGGTGAGTATACAATGATTAGGGCCAGAGCATGGTTTGGCAATGAGGGGAAACCACTCATGGGCTTGCCCAGGAGGGGACAGACACTGTGAGTGTATCTTTATCCTCTATCCAGCCCCTGGCATGAACCCACAGAGGGATCGGCTCCCTCCCCTGCTTTTCCTGCCTCCTTCCTCCCCTCACTTCTACAAGGCCTCATTGCTTCTGACTCCTACATGTGCCTTGGACCTTCTCCCCCCTCTTCCCTGTATTCCATCCCTTTCCTTACTTGGGACTCTCATTGTCGCTCACCTGTGTCCCTTGCCACTCCAAAGTGCTATTGGAAGATTCTTTTAACACACAAATTTAGTTCCATCATTCCATATTAAAACCTGCCGATGACTTCCTATTGCCTAAGGGTGAAGTCCAAACCCTTCCTCTTACAAGACCCTTCACCATCCAGCCCCTGTTCACCTGCCACCCCCATCTCCCACCTGGTCTGCGCCACCCTGTCCTTACTGTCTCTCCACGAGGCTGCACCCTGCTCGAGGCAGGGTCTCTGTGTCTCAGCCTGGTGTCCCAGCACCCAGCCGGCCCAGAGCAGGCGGGCATGCCAGAAACACGTGGGGAAGAATGGGCTTTGGGTCTGGGTTAGGGTGACATGATGCAGCCCCTGTGATATTAAGAAGCCTGAAGTTAAAATACTAGGGTTTTTTTTGTTCGTTTGTTTATATTCCTCCCCAGTAGGACTCAATTATTATCATTATCCCCACAAAGACTCAAACAAAAACTGGATAATATTTTTTTTCTTTTTATGATTATAATAGTGTAGCACTACTATAGAAAATTCAGAGAAACCATTGCAAAGAAGACAAAAAAATCACCTCTAGTCTCAACAAAGATAATAACTGTGAACATGTTGGTATATTTCCTTATAGGGGTGTGTGTATACGCACACTTATGCACAAGTCAGCTATCATTCTCAGAGACAAGAGGCCTACATAGCACTTAGATTCAACCATTTGTCTCTGACTTAGGATTACTCAGAGCCCCACTGCCCAGTGCTGAATCCAAATATGAAAAAAAGTAGCTTACCAGTTACTTTGAAAGTTTAAATATAAGTTAATGAAAGGATCCAGGACGATACACTGGGGCTCCCATACCTGTCCCCTGAACACACAGGCAGATGTCAGCACCAGGCATGGTCAGTCGCAGGCCAAGAGACAACGCCAGGCCTTTTCGTTGGGGCGTGTGAGGGAGACGAACCCCGGGCAGGGTCAGGCTGTGAGTCTGTCTGGAAGGTGGACCTGGACACGGGCAGGTTTCTGTCTGCCGCAGCTGCCGCCGTCTGGTGCAGATATGATGACACTTATGGCCAAGAGCAGATCATGGAGCCAACTGCAAATCCTCACTAAAAGGACTGCCAAAGGCTCAGAAACCAGATTTAGCTATTTTCAAGGCCCAGCTAATTAGGTTTAAAGCCAATGATATGTGTTGTGGAAGATAGTAAGACAGCTCCTTTCATTCATCTTGGGAGGATTCCCACTTCATCCCACAACTCGAGGGGGGGGTTACTTTAGGACAACTAATGGACACTTTGTCTTCCTGTCCTAAATTTCAGGTAACCCAAGGACCCTTGCCCCTGGGGGCTGGGTTAGAGGGGCAACCTGCTCATGACCTGGGCTCACTCTTGGATTTGTTGAGCTGGGAGCTCAGTTTCCTTCCTTGGACTTCACGTTTCATAAGAGGCATTTTTTGGGGGGATGGAAGAGTACCCCACATCCACGGCTCCATCCACAGCCCCAGTCAGAGACTCTCTGCTGTGCTGGATCTTTCTACCAAGACAGAATGCTGGTCATCTTTTCCCAGTTACTAAAAATAAAATTTAAAGAACCAGCTAATGAATTGTTTTCTCAGCTTTATGGTTTTTGTCTGTAAAATTTCTTAAACCTTTGGCCACTGCTGTTATCTGTCTGCTACTGAGCACTAGCAGCTGGTTGGAGCGGGGGTGGGGGGTGGGGGGGGGGGAAGAATAGCACTAATGGAAAAACTCAGAAATGGCTTATCACCTGTGGTTTAATAGCATGTTTCTTCATGGACATGTGTGGTCTTGGCTGTGATCTTATAATTCATACATATAGCATCATCCTATTTTACTGCTAGTAAAATTGTTCCTGGATCCTGTGATGGAATGAAACATATAAATATGTCATGGTATTCTGCGGAGAGCAGCATGACTGCCAGGTGCGTTTCTACCTAGTGAGTTTAGAGGCTGCTCTCCAGTCACCTCTCAACTGGATGAGAGAGAGTTCCAGAGGTGACTTAGGACGAACCGAGCATGTCTATTTGTGCTCAAGTTGATAAACCATAAATTTTACTCCCAGAGTAGCTTTATACTCATTCCTCAGTGGGAGGGAATGGGCATGTGAAATTATAGACAGTTGTCTGTTTTGATAGAGATTTTTTTGGATGACAAAAACTGTCAGATTTAAGGAATCAGCAATAAAACCAACAAATAAACTCCCAGTCCTCAAAAATCACTACTACCTAAAGCTGTCTCGGAACAGATTCCTCTGGTTGCTTTATAAACAACATGCAGTGCTGCACATGGGTTAACCAGAAGGGTTCATTTTGTGGTGTGGGCAGTTTGCACTGTGGCCAAGAGTGGACCAGTTAGAGAGCAGGGATAAAAACCGAAGGGGTCAAAGTTGAGCGTGGGGAGTAATTAATATTTATGAATGAAAATTTAAAATGCCCCATTTGACCCAGGCAATTGCACTTTTGCTTTGAGGCTGGAATGAAAAGGTTTGAGTTAGTCTCTGAGGCAGGGCACGGTACTCCACTTGTCTGCTCAGGCTGCTAGGTCTTTTTCTCTTTTGCTTACATCTTCAAGTCATTTCCTTTTCTGGGTGACGGGGCCTAGGAGACAGGGAAGAGAGAAAGGCAGTAGCGCCCATGGGAGCCCTTGAGAGAGCCCTGCTTTGTCATTTTGCCATATCAGAGACTCCCTTTCCTTGACATCTTCCCTGTGGTGGTCAACAGGGAAGTATCTGACAGCCCGTGGTGCTGTTGGGTGGGAGGACCTCTCTGATTGTCAAGGTTTGTCTATCCCACAGAGAGTGGGGCAAGTGACTGGATCGGGTAACTCATGTTGAAATTTGTCATAAATCTTGAGTCCCACTAATTTGGTTCAGCGCGGCTTTTGAAGTTCCATTTTTCATTTGAATGTAAGGTGATGAGATGCGACATAATTCTTAAGCATGTGCATTACATGTGATTAACAAGGAAAAAAATTCAGCCTTTTAAGCAATCCCATCTTTGACTTCTGCTCAAGACTGTATCTATCTGTGAAGAACGCACAAAGCGAGTTGGAGGTTGGAAGTTGACAGAACCCAAGCTCTATTGCAACCGTTATTTATAGCAGAAATATCCATGTTGAATGTTTATCCATCATGTGGAAAGACATGGAGCATGCTTCGAGGAGCTTCTGTTTGACTGTTAGACCAAGTCTGGTATGAGGCACTGTGCTAAATAGCTTATTTTCCTTTAGGGTTAACACAGACACCTAAGGGGGAAGTATTGAGCAGTTTATTCTGTGTGTGTGTATCTTGGTGGAGAGAGAGGGCTGTGCAGAAGGCCCACCGGTGGGTAAGCGGGGGTGCCTCCACCTACCGCCACCATTATTATTACAGCTATAGATATTCGAGTGCGTATCATATAGCAGACACGACACTAAGCATTGTTCATATATAAATCATTTTATACATTTGGCAAGTATTTGGGTGTCAACTATGTGCTTGCAAGCATCAGGGAAAAACAGGCTCTCACAGTCTGTACTCCAGTGTTTGGAGTCAGGGAGTTAGTGGAATTGCAGAGGCAGATGATAATGAGCAGGTGAAGTGTCATCCTCGGATGCATTCCCATGATGCCAAGGAAAAAAGGCAAAGTGTTTGATCTCAGCGACATCTCACAGTAATCCCGTAAGGTCGGCACTGTCACCCCATTTACAGATGGGTCACCTGAGCCTCCCCTCATTCCATTGCTTTGGGGCCCAGTTTCTTTCTCCTATGTGAAGGGCTAGGATCCTGTGGCTTATGATTCTACTACAGGAGCTCCTCCCCCTAACACACACACACACACACACACTCACTCACTCACTCACTCACTCACTCACTCACTCACTCACTCTCTCTGTAGGGAGCTGGCAGTGATGATGTGGGGGAGAGGGCTGGACCACTGAATTCAGACTGGAAAGTTGCAAGCGCTCGTGCTGATACAGGCCTAGCTTGAGGCCTGCCAAGGCTATTTGTGTTGAACCAAATGTTCCTTCCTTGTCACCTTTATTCTTCTAAATATTTCCCATTTTCTGGCCCAAAACAATCAAAGGAGAGTGAACATTCATCCCAACAGTTTATGCACGTTTCCAGACTTAAAATCCTTAAATGGTAATGAGGGACTCAGATATCTCAGCTGAAGAATACATTTTTCAATTAA
The DNA here is from genome assembly GCA_008750895.1 of Mirza zaza. Lineage (NCBI taxonomy): Eukaryota > Metazoa > Chordata > Mammalia > Primates > Cheirogaleidae > Mirza > Mirza zaza. The sequence continues at coordinate 193,391 of VSMD01077405.1, read as the reverse complement.
ATTAAGCCAGTGTTTGAGTGTTCTTCTTATCAGGGATTAGATGGCGCACACATGCGTGTCTGTGCGAGAGGGAGAGAGGATGTCGTCTGGCTACTTCCCTCTCTCCGGGCTGCCTGCGTTTGCCGCTTGGCCCGTGTTCCCCAGGCCCTGTTTGGTGTCTTTGGCTCCAAAGCGAGCACAACCAGGAAGCAGATCTGGGCCCGCTAGCACCACTGGAAATACTTAGCTTCAATGCTTCCTCCCCTGCACCGTCTTTCTCTTAACCACACCTGGGGTAAGTCACTAGAACATGTGTTTTGTGTCGAGGTTTAGTGCCAAGTATAGATGACGGAAGCTGCCCCTGTTATAAACATCAGCAGAGATACCTAGTCGTCTTAACCTGCACCTGCACAGTGAGACCCAAGGCCCACCGACCACTTTGATCAACTGTTTTGAGGGCTGAAATGGTTACTTTGCTGATAATGGAAGAACAGTTACACTGTGGTATGGACTTCAAAGTAGTTTGATGATAGACATGAACAAGGAGATAATTCAACAGTCAGGAGGAAGAGGAAGAGAATGGTTTTGTGCTCAGAGTTAGAAAGGGTTGTCGAAGATCACCCAGTTCTGACTTGCTGGGCAACTTAGCCAAAGGAAAAGGCTTTCCATTCGCTTGTTGGGAGAGCCAACAGATCTCTACATCGAGCTACGTCTGTGTCTGTCATGTCTTGTGTCATGTGCCTATTCTGTGCTTAATCCTCCTGTCTTCTTTCCTTACTGGATGCATCTACTCCCTGGTTCTTTTAAAACTGCTCCAGCTTAACCCACTTTGTGCCTCCTCAGAGATCTACATTCTCCATTGGGCAGAGCACGTGCTACATGCCAGGCACTGAGCTGAGAGAGCAGAGAAACAAGACAGACTGTTGCTGCCTTTGGGGGACTTTTGTTCTCAAGACCAGGATCAGCTTTGGTATAACCCATCCAAGGACCAGCATCGAGAAACTACTATATTTAGGTTATTTCCAAATTCACCAAGCAAAAATAAGCAACTTTCCTTGAGATCTTTATAGTGAAAGCAGGAAAGAGCTTTATGTTCCAAACCACCAAGCCAAGAGTAACGCAATGCTTACTTCTCTGCAGATACTCATCTCGGGCATAGGAAACTGTGTCGGGGGATTGTGTCCCATTTTGTGGCCTTGCCCTTGGCTTAGTGGTCCTGAACGTGAACATGAAGTATTTTCCTCCCTGCTGCTGGAGGATAACCACCCCTGGCCTTCACCTAAAGACTCTATGCATTAGCCACCTCTTACACTAAGCCCTCTGTAGTCATCACCCCTACAAGAGACCTCACTGAGTGACAGGCCTAGCTACGTGCTTTTGCCACTTCTCAGCCATTTGCTCTCTGCTGTTGTCTGTTCTTGTGCTTATGCCTAATTGCTCCATGAGATTATAAACCTATTAAGGGTACCTGTCTACTAGACCGTGTACCTAGCTGATGCTTAAACAGCATTTGTGCCTTGACGGAATACAGGTGATAAACTGCTATTCTTGAGATGTTTGCGAGGCAGGCATGTCACTGTTCTCTCGTGGAGTCACTACTAGAGTGATGTTAATATCTTACCCTTTCCTTGTGTGCTGATGGATGTTCAGAGCATACTTTTCGAGGGTTTTACACTCTGGGTCAAAAATGTTTGGCCTAAGAAGTTGCACATGAATGGATGTTTTTAAAATTACATATTTAATATAAAGGGAATTTTTCCAGTAAGTGGATGGATATCCTGATGTTGAAGAGTGTACAGTACTCTTGTTAAAAGGGCGAGGATGATGTGGTACGGCATTTCCTACTATGAAATATTCTTAATTAGAAGCATGTTCAAGTCCACCCTAAGGATAACGTCATGCTGTGAAGCTTGGTGACTGAAAGATGCTGCCATTGTCGTGTGATAAGGCCTTGGATAAACAATGATGTGAGTTGGATAAGGCATGGTTTTGGATTGCTGTTTCTAATGACTTTTGCTTTACTCATAGGTGTCACGCCCTGGTCAAATGTCATGGAAATCCTGGAGGAAAAGGATGGAGTTGACACGGAGCTGCTGGTTTATGCGATGACTTTAGTGAACAAGGTTGGTGGATGTGTGTTATGCACTGGATGTTGTCACCCCAAAAGATAGGTTGAGGCCTAACCCCTGGCATCTGTGACTGTGACCTTATTTGGAAATAGGTGTAACCCAGATGTAATCCAGTTAGGATGAGGTCATTAGGGTGGACTTGAATCCAGTAGGACTGGTGTCCTCATAAGAAGAGGCAAAGAGACACAGAAGGAAGACAGTGTGAAGACATGCACATAAGGAAAGCCATGTGAATATAGGTGGACATTAGCATAATGTGTCTACAAGCCAAGGAATGGCAAGGATTGTTGGCAACCAACCTAGGATGAGACTGAGAGGGATCTTCCTGTAGAGCCTTCCAAGAGAGTATGGCCATGGCCTTGTCCATACTTTAATATCAGACTGATAACAGCTTCTCTAACTGAGAAAATAATTGTAAGTCACCTAGTTTGTGGTACTTTGTTACAGCAGCCATAAGGAACAAATGCAATGTGAAAATCTAAAAATTTCCCTCTGAATGAGAGCTACACCACAGGCCCCCATGATGGTGGCTGGAACGACAGCCACAGCGTGTTTGTTGACAGGGGAAAATCCTTTACGCCACGAGTGGGGTAGGTGTGCATGCAGGGGCGCATACGTGTGAGAACCTGCGTGTGTCTGTGTGTGTTCCTGCTTTGGTCTTTTCTAGTAAAACCAGAAAGATGACAGAATTTTATGACTACTTTTTCTCTCCACTTGTCCCCTTACAAACTTTTTTCTTTAAGACTATAAACGACCAAGTTTCATGCTAAGGAAATAGTTCACAAGTCAGGAAGAAATGAGGTGTTCTTGTCCTACTGCATATCGAGTTCTGACTGCTGGGCTGAGAGGAGGGAGGAACCCTGGGGCCAGGCCCCATCTTCCTTATATGATGGTGATGATCACACTCTTGTGCTCCCATTCGTCCCATCACCTCCTTCCCTGGTCACCACCTCACCAGGTAGTCCTCAGTGCCCATCCCAAAGGTGCTGCTCTGATACAATGGGGGTCCCATGCTGATCTGGGACAGGCCCATTCCAGGACTGGAGTTTCTCCATTCAGATCACCACACCTTTAGAACACAGCCACACGTCAGCCACCTCATGCACCTTCCATGTCCTCTCCAGGCTGTTGGGCATGAGCCCACAGGGACCATCTGTGGTGATGGTTAGGGCTTCAGAAAGATTCAGAGTCCCTTCTTCCTAAAATGCAACTGGAGAAATGTTTCCCCTAATGAACAGGGGATACATTTGTAGAAAGCAGTATCTTTATAAGGTACAACTTCTACTAGATAGATAGTAACATGTACAGACTCTAAGGATTAAAACGATGTGGTCTGGCTCTTTGCTCAGCAGACAGATGATTGGCACAGAGAAGCTCTGAAACTGACCTCAACGTGCAGAACAGCTCATTGTACAGTCGACGTCAGTGGGGATGGGTTAGCTTCATCCATAATTGGGGAGCTGTTGCTAAATGGAAATAAACAAAAGCATATTTTGACCATATACCATGATTAATCTGTGATACATTAAAAAGTTTAACATATATAGAACTGTGGGGAAAAACATAGACATGAAGACTAATTGGCCCCTAGTTGGTTAAGGTTATTTTAATAATAAAACCAGTGAAAAAATTTCCAAAGCAAAGTATTTATATATTTCACTGTGTAAAATTGTAAAAGATCTTATTTATAAAATGAAAATCCCAAATTATAACTAAATGAAAATTACAAACTGGGATGTTGTTTGCAAAAAAAAAAATATATAGGGTAGAAAATACTATTGTAAATATATTATGAACCCATTAGATAAATGAAAACATTAAAACCAACTGAGAATAAAAGAAATGTATAGTAAAACAAGGCATTTTCCCCAGTTCACACTGGCAATGATTGTTTTTTAATGAAGTACCATTTATTGATGAGCACACAAGAAACTCTCCTACAGCCCTGATGGGAAATGGGCAATCCTAAGAATTTTTGTAATTTTAAATTTGTTTGTGGGGTTGTTTTACCGTTTGATTGGAAGCAATTTTCTACTGGTTTTTAAAAATTAAATACATCTATTCTCTGTCCTCTTTAGTCACATTGTTTTAGAAAACACTGAATTCAGGAGAAAATCATAACTCTTGTACAGTGTCATCCATTGTAGTGTTATCTATTTTACTGGTGGAAGCTGTGCCTACTCTTATGATCGTAGCAGCACCCACAGGCCATGGGCACTCTGTTCCCAGTCACTGGCAAAGACCCAGCGTGCATCACCCTCTGCTTGGCATCAGCTGGCGTTTAATATCCAGGAATTTCTCCCTTTCTCTGCTCTTTGGCAGTTCTGTCTCATCCTTTGTTAGTTCTGGCCCAGGAGACATCCAGGAAGGTCCTCGAGGACATTCCTCCAAATGTAATCCTTTCCTTAAAATGGTCAACAGAGTGCTGGCACTCATACTGGGTTTGTTTTGTTTTGTTGAATTGTAGTGTCAACTGCCCTAGTGAGTAAAATCCTTGGAGATGCCAAGCAAAATAACAAATTGAAACATTAATACGGGTCTGGACAAAAACTCAGACTCTGAAATCTGGTAAAGTATATTGCAAGTTGGGTGGTTTCTAGATATTGATTTCAATAAAATAAATTCCTAATAACAAGGAATTAAAAAAATTGACATTTCCATGACAGACCAAACATGGGGTTACTAAATCCTAGCCTGCCTATAGTTCTGAGAGTAAAGTCAGCTCTATTTGCAAAACAGGGATATTAACAGAGTGGCTTCTGAGATGTGGGTCATTACCCATCCACCCCCATCCGCATCTTCACCCTGTGTCTTCCGAAGATCTGAGGGAGTGCTGAAATTAACCATTTCTCACCCTGCAGGCTATATAATATGCTGTCACTGATATCCCCTCAGTGAGAACCCCCCTATTCTCAGGGCTCAAGAGCGGTTACTGTGGGGTTGGCTTAGTGCAATTAAGGGATGGCTGGACCCCAGGGAACCCTGGGGAGAGGAGCTGCTTTACCAGAGCTAAGAGATAATTAATGTGGATGGGATTCAGGCAAAGTATTTGCCTTTTATTTTTTACTTAGTATCTTAGTCCATTTTGTGCTGCTATAACAGAACACTGCAAACTCTGTAATTCATAAATTCATTTCTCAGAGTTCTGGAGGCTGGGAAGTCCAGTATCAAGGTGCTGGCATCCGGTGAGGGACTTCTTGCTGTGTCATACCTTGGCAGAAGGCAAGAGAGAAACTCATTCATTTATTAGGAACCCACTCCCACGATAACTAGCCCTCTCCTGCAATAATGACATTAATCCCTTCATGAGGACAGAGCCCTCTTAAAAGTCCCACCTTTTATCACTGTTGCATTGTGGATTAAGTTTTCAACACATTAACTTTGGGGGGGCACATTCAAACAGTAGCAATTATCGTATAACATATGGACTTTTTTCTTTTGTTATATAGCTGTATGAGTTTTAACACATAATGTAGATAGGGATCACCTTCATAAGTAGGATGTAAAGTAGTTCCATCTCCCCCAAAATCTCCACCATGTGATCCTTCTATAGTGGCATCCTAACTTCTTATGTATAACCCTTGGCAATTACTGATTTATTCTGTCACTCTAATTTTGTCTTGTCAAGAATGTCAGATGGAATCCTATGGTATATAACCATCCGAGGTTGGCTTTTCTCACTCAGTAGAATGCCTTAGAGATTCATCTGCATTGTTGCATATATTAACAGTTTGCTCCTTTCTACTGTGTAGCATCCATTTGTGTAGATGTGTCATAATTTATCTACTCACCTTTTGAAGGAGATTTGGGTGTTTCTAGCTCTTGGCTTCCACAGATAACACTGCTGTGAACAGTCATGTACAGGCTTTGCCAATAATAGTTTTATCCTACAAGGAGGATTTGATGGAATCATTGAAAACCTGGGGACTGGGGGGAGGGGGGCAGGATTGTCCTTTAGGACAGAGAGTTTCACCTCTGAGACATGCCTGTAAAGATTTACTTGTCACAGGTAAGACAAAGTCCAGGAGAAAACGGGCATGGAGGACGCCATGTGTCAGGCAGCCGGGCTTGGCCTTGACAGCATCTGGGGGTAAAGGCGTCAAGAAACACTTGCCTTGCACACTTTTCTGGCGTGGCTGCCGCCTTTGCCAATAGTAGGCAGCTTACAGCAGGGGCCATGGGGAGGAACTGGGAGGAGAGGCCCAGGGGTAGGTGGGAGTGTGGTGAAATTTGCTAAGCATATTAGAGGATCAGCCAAAAATAGATGCATGTGCATTTCTGGGATGTGTAGCACCCTCCTGCACAGGCAGAAAAAGAAGTCATGTTTGTTTGTGTCGGGAGGCCACCATCCCCCCTGCAGCCCACATGAAAGGTGGTGGCATGCCGCTTGGCTCAAGCCCAAATTTTCACAGGTGGAAATGACAAATGGCCTCTTTGTACCCTCAGCTCTGGGCCTGTCGTTCCATAAAAGCTCCCCAAGTCTGCTTAGTTCTGTAGCTTTAATTGTTTAATAGCGATTCCCTCCATCCTTATGGTTAAGTTTGCTAAGGCAACAGGGATTAGATTTAGCAATTTAACCCCCTGGAAACTTCTAGGTGAAAGAATGTCAGTTGACTCCCTGCAGGGAGAAAGGGGAAGAACGGAGGGTTACAGAGAAGTGAGGAGATGACCAGAGGCCTCGCTGTGTCACATGCTGGCACCCGCCGCTGTGTAGAAGTTTTAATTCTGACGCTAAATGTCAGTTGCCTGTTTTTCTCAAACTGCTTTGTAGAGTCGGCAGGAAGTTAGGGCATCTCCGATTGTTTGCCCTGCGTAGGCCTGTTTTTTCCTGTTTTCCTCTCCTCATTTTTTAACAAGTTCTCCAGTTTTCCCTAAAATGAAAGTATGAAATTATTCTGATGATTAGAGCCATCGAATGAGTGCACAGTTTTTCAATCACGTTGCAAGCAGAAGCAGCCTGGTTGACCCTCTGGTAGTGTGGTCTTGGCTGCATGGCCTGGCACCTGTCACACGTGGCTGCCTAAGTGTGTGAGCACCTATTTGTGACAGCTTCTGATTCCCAGCCTCCTGTTCTGTGTCCTTAATGGGACTCTTGAGTAATTAAGCCATCACATCCCAATTGTTTTTCGTGAGTTTCTGATCTCAGTAGTAGTGAGTTGTGTCCTCTTTGCTCAACATAAAAAGGAAAAAGCCGTTATTGGGGTTAGGAATAGAGACATTCTTTCCAATATTGATAGCGCCAAAATAGAAGTGTTAGCGTAGCTAGTGCTGCAAAATGATCTTTATGAAAGCGTTGGTCTTATTTCTTCTAAGGCAAGTTGCTATGTTTAAAATATTTTCAAATGTATGCAGTGTTCTTAGAGATACAAAGGTAGTAAAATAAGTAGGGAATTAGGGGCCAGCGTCTGAAATTGCAGGGCAGAATAATGTGTGTAGGAGATTGGAATGGCAGCTCTGAGCCCAGGGTTTTTTTTTTTATTTCGGCATATTATGGGGGTACAGATTTTAAGGTTTCAATAAATGCCCTTTCCCCGCCTCCCCCCACAAGTCTGAGTTTCCAGCATGACCATCCCCCAGATGGTGCACATCTCACTCATTATGTGTGTATATACCCGCCCCCCTCCCCCCTTCCCAATACCCTATTACTGTAGTACCTATGTGTCCACTTAGGTGCTGCTCAGTTAATACCAGTTTGCTGGTGAATATATGTGGTGCTTGTTTTTCCATTCTTGGGATACTTCACCTAGTAGTAGAGCCCAGGGTTTTATTCCAGTGTCTTCAGTAACATCCTGTGGCCTGGGGCAGGTCCCTCCCCTCCCTCCTTCGTAGGATAAGGGCCTGCAGTGAATCTCTGCAAGGTTCCTTGGCTCTGAGCAGGAGGCTGGTCTGAGAAACCCTCCATCTTTTAAGAGAGGCAGAATTCAAAGAGAAGTCGGCTCTTTCTTTCTTGGAGTATCTTTTTATCTCTTGGTGGCTACTTTGAAATTTCTCCTGCTTTCCTAAATTTCATAGACTAAGGAGAGACCCTAATGAATTTAAATAGAAGGGAATCATTACATTGTTACAACCTCAGCTGTTGGTTTGTGGATTTTAACAGAAGTGTCTAATCATGAAGTATATTAGTTTTCTAATGCCTTGTAATGAATTACCACAAATAGAGCAGCTTAAAACAACAGACATTTGTCATCTCACAGTTTCCGTGGGGTGACAGTCCACACACAGCTTAGCTGGGTCCTCTGCTCAGGGTGTCACAAGGCTGCAGTGAAGGTGTCGCGTAGGACTGTGGTCCCGTCTGAGGCTTGGGGTTGTCTTCTTAGCTCATGTGGTCACTGGCAGAATTCATTTCCTTGTCCCTGAAGAACTCATGGTGACTTGCTGCTGCTTCGAGGCCACTAGTCTCTTTCCAGTCTCTGAGCTCAGCAAAGAAGAGCTAAGCCCTCTTTGGAAAGCTTCACCTGATTATCACGCTGGATAATCACCCCTTTGATTAAGTAAAAAGTCAACTGATCTGGGACCTTAATTACATCTGCAAAATCCCTTCACCTTTGTCACACAACGTGATGTGATGACGGGAGTGCCGGCCCGGAAGGGGGTTACACAGCATGTGCACAATAGAGGGGCCAATCTTGGGATTCATTCTCCTGACCACACCAAAGAGGTTTTTTTCTCAAATGAATTTGTCACCTGTCCTGCTTTGTCCCATATTGTTATAATGACGGCTACCAGCTACCAGGTAAAAAAAATGCCTTGAGACAGTCCCCAAGACGTGTCTGTATCCGGTTTTTCTTTTCTTCCAGACGTTATCGGGATTGCCAGACCAAGACACCTTCTATGATGTCGTGGACTGCCTGGAGGAGCTGGGCATCGCTGCCGTGTCCCAGAGGCACTTGAGCAAGAAAGGGACTGACCTGGACTTGGTGGAGCAACTGAACATTTATGAGGTAACAGATCATGCCTTTTGTGAGGTATCGTACAGCGCTGGCAAATGTCCAAGGCTGAGATAACGAGACCAGGGGTTCTGAGTACGATATGGGAGAATCAGCAGCTTTCAGAAATGTAAGTTCTCAGGCTCCAGCCCGGACCCGCCGAATCAGAAACTCCGAGGGCCCAGCAGCCTGTGTTAGAACAAGCCTTGCAGGCAACTCTGATGCACACTGCAGTGTCAGAACCCTGATGTAGGGGGAATCTGGTAGCGCTTTTAAAGAACATGCATCTGTCAGTACCACCTCTGCTCAAGGGGAGGGGGGAGAGAGAAATACATACAGAGATAGTGATCACATTTTTTTAATACCTGATGAGGGTGGAACTTCAGGCAGGGTCAGATACATAATTTGTGGGAACCAGAGCGAAATGGAACGTGGGGCCATTTGTGGAAGGCACAGGGAAAAGTGCTGTTAAAGACACTAAAGCACATTTTTACTTTGTTCTGTGGTCTCTCTCACCTCATTATGGTGTTTTTAATTTGCTATATAATGTAATAAGGAAAGAATTAAAATTTAAAATTATTATCATGAATTTTACTATTCATCTTTATATATTATGCAATGTTAGTTTAAAATGCAAATATAAGAACCTTTAACTTGTATGCAGAATCAGCAAAAACACCTAATTCATATTCTGTAGCTCCTACATGCATATCTACCAGAACAGTGGAAACAGTGCACAAAAGTGACTCCACTGTTTTTATTTCATTTCTTTAATATGTGCACATTCTACCAACACTCTACCTTCAGCTTACTGATGAATAAGGAAGGACTGGAAGAAAACCTAGAGGCTGCCCCATCTTTTCCTTTGGTTGACGCCATCATTTTAGGATAAGTGGTTGGCTAACATGGAGAAGTCACAGGAGTAAGAAAGAACATGATGGGGCCCCGGGAGTTGCCATCTCTTTGCATTCAGCTCTGGATCGAGGGAGAGTGTGAACCCCTCCCAGGGCTGTCAGTGCTCTGCTTTCTCAGTCGTGAGTGTAATGCTCCCTGCATTCACTTCGTCTCCCCGAACTCCCACCCGTCACAGTGCTACTTGAATTTTGTGCTCATGAGCGACAAGAAATGGCAGATGTGCACGTTGTGCATCTCCCCTGAGCTCCTGCAGCTGCACAGGTCATTCACTCGTGACGCTGGCTCTGCTCTGGGCTGCATGTCATGGCATTGTCTCCTCCAGCCAAGCACATCATTTCCTTGGTTTTTCATTTGTTAATGACTTGTGGCTGCAGGAGGCCAGTGGGTGGTGCAGGACTATGTTCCCATGGCTCCTAAAGGATAGGATGAAGTGAGAATCCAATACGAATACTGAAGATGGAGAAGCAAGAAAGCTAAAGAAAACTGGCTTGCACGAAGGCAGCAGATGGACTCTTGCTAGCTTAGATAATCTCCCTTCCCCTGAACCCTTCTCCATCTGATCAGAACTTGCATCTTTGAGACTCTGTTCAACCAGGGGCTTAGATGACCACAGCTTTGGATTCTAAGGGGTCAGTGTACATCTATAAGGCAGCATCATGCAGATGAACTTCCCAGTAGTGAACCAACTGGGAGAGAGTACTGGGAGAGAGCAGCCTTGATACTTACTCCAAGAAACTAGAAACCACTCATGTGCCTGTTTGAGGGCATATTTTCTCTCCAGCCTACTTGCCTGGAAAGCTACCTCCCCACCCCCTCTTTCCCTTCATAGCAAACTTTTTTCAAAAGTTCTTTATTTACCATCTTACCAAATTACATTTGCTTAATTTTTTAGCATCAAATATATATCATTCACAAATGGGGAATATTCGTGTCATTTAAAGAATAATGTAACAGACAGCATTTACTAGCTTTAAGAACTACAACATTGCTGCTTGGAAGTGACCTGGGCGGCCCGTTTGATGTCATCCCACCACTCTTACCCCCAATATTCTCTTTTTAATATAATTTTATCTGAAAATTGCTTATTCTGTGAGCTCTAACACAAAGGATCAGATTATCCAATCAGAATTGACCAATCAGAGATCTTGCCTAGTATCTGCCTGTACTAATAATTTCAAGAGTACTGGCTATAGAAGCTTAGATGAAGCAGAGGGACATGTCTAGGACATGTCTTGTGACATCTCTTCTGACTTTCTTCATGCATTAGACATGTGCTTTCTGACCCAGAACAATAAACAAGGTCTCTGAATGAGGCTCAGGGGTCACCTTGCCCAGCGAGGTGTGTTCAGTTATGAAACAGCTCTACTTCTTCGCCCAGGGACTCATGGCTCATAAATCCATAAATTCTGGGTTTATTTAAGTAATTTGTAGCCAGGAACATCCTGCTAAGGGCGTTCCAGAAATAAGACCTCTCAGAAAATATCCTTAGTCTGTTTATTAGGTGGTCTAGTCATTAGCATACTTACAGTAGCTTAGACAGCTCATCTGTCACCTGCCTTCCTCCTTTCCCCAGAAATGTCTTTCCTGCAAAAGGAGGGAAAGGACCACAAGCCAGGTGCTCTTCTTCCTCCTTCCCAGTCTATGCCTAAACAACACATTTTGTCCATTTTCAAGCTTTTTATCAATGGAATCATATCATTGGGATCCTTCTACAGTGTAACCTTTTGCTCAGAGTTTTTGAGACTTACCCATGTTGGTATGTGGAGAGCTAGTTCATTTTCACTGCTGATGACTATATCACAGTTTATTTATCTGCTCTGCTCTTACTGGATGTTGGCTGGTTTACAGTTCCATTACTTTGACAAACAATGCTACCATAAGAGTTCTTGTACTTTGTATATGTATAATAGCTAAGATGTTTAGGTATCAGTTTTATTCGTGCTTCATACAAATATTTAGAAGTTATTCTTTCTCTGTGCCCTGGAAATGTTGAAATGGCATTTCACATTGTGGTCTTTGACGGTTTATTAGAATTCCCTTGGGAACTTATGTGGGCTTGTGATGTTATGTGTATGTGTGGTGAGGAGAGTGAGAGGAGGTCTTCAGTAACTGTATTTTTTTTTTTTCCTTTGGGACAATGGTTCATTTAAACTTCCTATCTTTACAGGGATCAATTTTGCTAAATTACATTTTCACAGGAAATTATCCATTTCATCTGAATTTTTAAATTCATTAGCAAAGAGATGTATAAATAGTCTCCTATGAATTTTTTAAATTTCTTCTCTGTCAGTGGTTATTTTTCCTTTGTTATTTCTTTGTGTGCTTGTGAGTCCTCCCTTTTTGTTCTCTACATTAACTAGTGCTTTGTCTATTTTCTTGAATTTTTTTTCAAAGAATAATTTTGATTTATATATAAATTACTTTTTCTGTTTAGTAACTCAATATGTTTTGCTATTATTTTTATAATTTACTTTTAGTTTCCTTTATTTTTCCAGATTCTTGAGTTGAATATTTAATTAATTTCTTTTCATCTTATAACCATCCTTGGATTCTTGTTATATAACCTACTTGGTCATGAACTGTTCTTTTTAAAAATGTGCTGTTGGAATTCTGATTAATACTAATTTATTTATAGTTTATGTACCAGTATTCGTAAGTAAGATTGGTCTGTAGCAGCAGCTCCCCCTGGCCCCCTTCTTCCTTTGTTGTGAACCATCTTTATCAGTCTGAACCTCACTGTTACACCAGCACCACAAAAGAATCCCTGACCACTCTTGCACGTTGCTCTTGGTGGCTGTGTGTGTGTATGTCTCCAGGGTACCTTCCTGATTTTCCTTCTCAGTGTCCTCCCTGGATTCTCCTCTGTCCTCTCCCTTTCAGTAATGGGGTGTCCTTGTCAGACCTCCTTTGTTAGTCGGTGTAGCATGTCTATGATTCACCCCGAGGTCAGCAATTGGGGGCTGATGGCTTGACCCCAAGCTTTTTTTTGAGGTCCATAGCTACCTGCCTCTGCCTGCTTGTCATTGTGTACTTCATTCATTCATTCATTCATTCATTCATTCATTCATTCATTCATTCATTCATTCGGGGCCCACTGCATGTCTCATAGTCTCCTGGGCTGTAAATACAGAAATTAAAAGATTTGTTCCTGTTTCTGAAGAACCTCCATTCAGTAGCCTGAGGCAAGTAGGTGCGGATTCCCCCAGCAGCTAAATGTGACAGTGCAGGGGGACTTAGAACATTCCGGGAGCTCTGACTGCATCTGACGTAGCCACCTGAACGCCGCACATGAAATGCAACCAGCTCAAAATAAACCCTTTCTTTTCCTCCCACGACAAAAACAAAAATCCTGGAGTCTCTTCATGTCTCCGTCTCTACGAACGGAAGTTTCTCAAGTTACAAACCTGGAGTTATCCTGCATTCCTTTCTCTTTGCTGTGTTCCCACATTTAGGAGTTTGCTGAAAACTGCATTTTTTCCCTCCATTCCCACGGTCATTCCCCTGGCTTCAGCCTTCATCTATTCTTGCTTGGACTATAATCGCAATATCTTCTCATTCATTTGCTCATCTGTTAATTTGTTCATTCAACAAAACTTTATTGAGCACCTACTGTGTGCCAGGCACTCTTCAAGGCCGTAGTGACACAGCTGTGAACAAGACAGACAAGACCACCGCCCTGGGGGAGCGCACATGCCAATAGCGTGCCGACAGCGACCAAGGACATGGGTCCGTGGAGAGTCCCAGATTTCGAGCGTGTCTGTGAGGAAAAGAGAGAGGATGAGGTGGGGGCGGGAAACCGAGGTGGGGCTGAGGGAGGCCTGACTGAGGCGATGGCCTAAAGAAAGACGGTGAAGGAGGGAGAAGAACACTGAAGAGATCTGGCTTGGCAGGTGTGGAGGTTGTGTGACTAGAGGGGCAGGGCTGGGAGAACAGCATGTGCAGAGCCTGGAGACATTGGCATCCTGCGGGGCCATGTCCCATGGGGACCTTCTCTGGTCTCTTTCCCTTCCTAACTTCCTCCAACTGAACACAAGTTGATCCTCCCAAAAGTCACATCTGACTATGCTGCTCCTCTATTTAAGGAAACAAATGACCTTTCCATGACCAGCAGCATGAAAACCAAGTCTCTTGAGTTGATACAAGGGGGCCCTACCCAAGTCTCTGTCCTTTGTGTCTCTGTGGCCTTGTCTTGCCTTTCCCAAGATGCCTCTGAAGTTTTAGCCACATTCACCTTCTCCTGTTTCTTGACCATGAAAGGCAGGTTCTTTGGCGGAGCTTTCTTATATCCATTCTCTTTTCTTTGCCTAGCATGTTCTTCCTTCCTATTTGTAAGGTGGCAAAACCCTACTCCTGCTTCAGCAGTCACCTCCTCTTTGAAGCCTCCTTGGCAAGATGAAAGGGGCTCCTGCTACTTGTCCTCTTGCACATTTTTCGGAACTGACAAGAGAGGACTTTGCCTGTGTCCAGACCTCTGACTTAACAGTCCTCAGGACGTGCTTACCCGTTTGTTTTTCTCGAAGCTACTCCAGGTCTTATGTCTATCCCTCTTTCTAGCCCCAGTGCCCAGCAACCCAGAATAGAAGTTAAGTGAATACTTGAGTGAAGGTCTCCTTCAGATATTGCAAATTTAATAATAGTGTTGACCAGGAGCTGGGTTGAACAAAGGTGTCATTTAATCAGAAAGCAGCTATAATTCCTTAAGGGGCAGATGCCCTGGTAATAACTCAAGGTGACAATTGAATGTTTTTGATAGCAATCCCAGTCAAGGTTTTTATTCCTTTCCGAAAAAATAATGAATTTTAAAAATGTATTTACTGCCAAAAGACAACCAACTTCAGTATATGCAAGGGTAACAAGAAAGCCTACAGATAGAACCGATATTTTTTTCACAAAAGACTTTTAATGTTCTCAAGGAGTTGCAGAGAATTTGGTTAGCCTTCTAGAATTCTTCCAAATAGTGGGACATCTGGTAGCCGTATGTCTCGGACTTTCTGGGGACAGGCCCAGTTTCATGTAATTTAACTCCATTTCAGAAAGGTGAGTTGATCTATGTTTAATTAAATTCATTTGAATTTTTATAGCTTCATGTGATATTTCAAATACATAAATTGACAAAAAATCTTTTGTCAGACTGTGTGTTCTAACTTTTGGTTCTATAAGCGTGATCCCTGCAAAGGGAAAGACATCCTGAGACTGAAGACTTTGAGGGTGATCCAGTCTCTGAACATTCTTCCTTGTCATAGGTGATAAAGAGTATGTATCTGTTATCTCTTGCTGTATAACAAACACCCCAAAACTTAGTGGCCAAAAGCAGCAATCACTGCTCATGATTCTGGGGGTCAGGAATTTGGGCCTGTTTCAGGTGGGAGTTTTTCATTGGTTGCAGTTATCTGGTGGCTTGAGTGGAGCTGGATGGCCTAAAATGGCCTCATTCACCAGGTCTGCCATTTGGTGCTTGCCATAGGCTGGCCCATATGTCTTCATCAGACTAGCCTACACTTCATCGTGTAGTAACAGCATTGCAGAAAGGCAAATCCCAACAAATACACACTTTTCACGCCTCTGTTTGCATCATGTTTGCTGATGGTCCCATTGGCCAGAGCAAGTCACATGGACAAGCCTGTGTTCCATGTGGGAGGGAATGCCACAAGGGGGAGGAAACAAGGAGGCATGACTATCTGGGGGCCTAACACTGTTACAGTTGGCCACAACCTGTCATCAACACAGTCCCCTATTGAAATGTTACTAGAACTGACGCCTGGTTCGCCTAAAAGGTAAATCAAGTTGTGTTGTAGGTATGAATTTACGAGAAGGTGTGAGATAGCAATATGAGAAGGAAGGCATCTGTTATGTAAAGAGGGTTATTGGCCATGGATGTTAGCAGTAGTATAATCATATAAACTCAAAGAAACATTAATAGTTCTTGACCTCTATCAAGAATGTTCAGATGATTGGATATTTGATGATATTAAAAAATTATTTTAAGTGGGGCGATGGTATGGTAGTTATGTTTTATAGAAATCCTTACCTTTTAGGGATATACGTTGAAATATTTGTAGACAAAATAGTATCTGGAATTTACCTTTAAAAAATCTGATTGTGGGGTCTAGGGCAGGGGGCAGCATGGAAATGAGATAAGATTGATCATGAGTTGGTGATTGTTGAACTATTGTGGGTGAGGAGCACATTACAGTCTATATAGCCTTCTCCAAATTTTGTGTATGAGAATTTCCACAATGAAAAGTGAAAAAGACTGTTCAGAAATCAAAACTGGAACTACCATATGATCCAGCAATCTCACTTCTGAATATCCAAAATAATTGAAATCAGGATTTCAATCCCATGTTCATTGTAGCATTATTCACAATAGCTAAGATGTGGAAACAACCTTGATGTCCATCAGTGGGTGAATGGATAAAGAAAATATGGTATTTGCATGCAATAAAATAGTATTCAGGTTTTAAAAAGAAGGAAATCTTGACATTTGCTACAACATGGATGGCCCTGGAGGACATTATGCTAAGTGAAGTAGACCAGTCACAGAAGGGCAAATACTGCATAATTCCACTTGTATGAGGTATCTAAAATAGTCAAACTCACAGAAGCAGAGAGCAGAATGGTATTTGCCGGGGGAAAAGAAGGGGGGGAAATGGAACATTACTGATCAACAAGCATAACATTTAGTAATGCAAGATGAATAAGTTCTAGAGTTCTGCTTACCACGTCCCTATACTTAACAACATTGTTACACTTAAAATCTAATAAGAGGATAGATCTCACATGAAGTGCTCTTACCACAATAAAATAAGAAGAAAAATGTTCTTTTTTTTTTGGAAAAATGTTCTTAAAAGTTAATATTCAGATCATTCAGTGGCCTCAAAGACTGGTAGAAGTTTTCATAGATGCCACCTTAAACTGTTCCTAACTGCTTTTGCGGTTAAATGCGAGTGTGCAAGCCATCAGGGCTGGATTCTGGATCCTACTTGCTCCTTGCCTGAGGTTTTAGTTTAAAAACAGTGTTCTACTTTAATTAAAAGAGTTAGAAGGTATTTGATGAGAGGTCCAACAAATGAATCACTCTGTCACTTGGGAGAGATTAGAGATCTTTCAGGATAGGCTCTCTCTCACTTTGTGTTCTTGTGGAGGACACTCATTGTTGCTTGTGTTTAATTAGATCTGACCAAGATTCTGAATAAGCCTGTGTGACGAGCTGTTCTTTCTGAGTGTTTTCTAGTTCCTAGTGTTCTTGACTCTAAGCTGTAGTGTTCCCTAGAATCTGAAGAATTTGGAAAAGCCACCATAGCCCTGTATGTGCAAGCCTCTCTTCCTGTCACCCTCTGGCCCTGGTGACTCTAGAATTCTTATTACAAAAACAAAACTATGAGTGAACAACACTCCCAGATTTCATGTTACATTGTCCCTGACTGCTAAGCTCAAGGCTCTACTTTGGATCTCCTGGAATTCTGTGACCCATTCACTTCCCCCATGTCCTTTTCTTTTTCTAAGTAGATAGATGTTTTATCAAGTATCTGAACTTTAGAAAGCTCCAACTGAATTCTGTTTTATGGTGTTGCCTTGATAAATTTTGCAGATTTTTCTTCTCATTGAAACTTTTCTGATTGTCTCTACCTTCCTTGACAAAGGGCAATTAGAGTGGATTTCACTTCATGCACAGTGTCTTTGAAAGGAAACTGTGAGCAGAATGTTATTTGATCCTTGGATCTCTGAGGTTAGACAAGGAATTAGAAATATCTGAACTGTACTTTAGCCCCTAATCTTATCATTCCGAATGTGTGCTTAATAAGAAGCAGAATCAACACTTTGGGTCAGAATAAGTTCAAATGGTCTAGAATTTTTATATATAGAAATGAAAAAAAAAATTGACTAGAAATACTTTAAAAATGCTATCCTTGGTTAGGTGTGTGATTATTCTCAAACTTTTCCCACAGCTTGCCATTTAAAGTTTTAAAGTTGGGATGACACATGTGATGAATCAAATGCATGATTTCCTTTTTAGTTTTTGCAGTTAGAGGGGAGAAAGGGGATATTCCTGGGAAATAGAACTTCCATTGAGATTTTGTAAAGATAGAGCTTTAGGTGAATTCTTACCAACTCTTGCCTCAATCCCCCCTAAACTGTTTGACTAGTAAATTCTAGGGGAATAAAATAGTCAAATGATTATTAAATTGTTCTTGCACATCTGAGAGTTTGTTATAAGATGTATTTGGTATATAGATACAAGAGTTTCCACTAAATTGATCTTATCCAAAAGCTTAAGCTGGAGAAAACAGGGTAGGGGAGATAAAAGTAGATGTATTCCTGGTGAATAGGCCATGTGTCTCAGGTGCTGATATGGTGCTGTGAACTGGGATGACAGTGGCCAACATGGCCTTGCCTCCACCAAGCTCATCTTGCTAGATGAACACAGGTGTGCAAGCTTTGGACATGAGGGCAATTGATTTTACGATAGCTAGGTGATAGCTTCCATAGATAGGTGATGTTAAAGCCATGTAGGCTAGTTAGCTATCTGGGTCTTTATATTACTTCTCCACTCTTACACATGGCAGGACTGAGTTGTAGAATGTGACTGAGTACCCATAAACCTAGAGAGTTTGCACATTTGGGGACTTGGCACTGTGTGACTCCATGGTTGCCACGTCAGCCTGCTGGATGTGGCTGAGCCTGGCCCACCTGGGCAGCGCAGTGGCCCAACCCACCAGTTCTGGGTGATGGAAGAATTTATGGGCATCCTAGCCTACCATACCTGAGAGCATAGGTAGGGGAAGGGCAAGTTATATTTATTGAGGACCAGCCACAGAGAAGATCTGACTCTAGATGCTTTACCCAAGTTATTCTCATCACAAATCTGCAAATGCAATACTGTTATCCTTTTTTGGCGAGCTTGAGAAAGTGTGGGTAATTTGCCACAGGTCGTACCTGGTTAGTGGCACAGCCAGCTTACACACAAAGGTCTAGGCAACACCAAAACTTTTGTGCTTTTATTACTGTTCAGTTTTAGAGAATGTAGGTGTAAAAAAAATCAAGCCAGAAATACAGATGAATATAGTTGATGGCTAGGAAGAGTGAGCAAGGATAAGGAGCAGAGCTGGCTGCCAGAAGTGAGTTTGGAGAGTAATGAAAAAACACAGCTTTGATGTGAGGTAGAAAGCAGTGACTAGGATCCAGGATAGAGTGAGAGTAAGAGATGGACAAGCTGGGCATCTGCAGAGGGTACCAGCTAGGCCCAGGACTAAAACATCCCCCTGGAAAAAGGCAGAGTGTAAGGGTATGGTGCCATTCAGCTCAGGTTTCCCCATGAATGCTGAAGTGGCCAAGTGCAAGTGAATTATTCTTCTGCACAAATATGCATCACTCTTTTATTATTATTATTATTTCAGGATATTATGAGGGTTACAAACATTTTGGTCACATTTTATATCATTGCCTCTAACCCCTACAAGGGAAAGGCAATAATATGCATCACTCTTAAGCGGAAACTTAAAAAAAAAATACTTTATTCTAGGAGTCAGTTCTTTTTCTGTCACGTGTCTTTGTCATCCGCATCTACAGGCTTCCAGTGTAAGGTCAGCTTCCACCCTAAGCCCAAGAGCAGACTGCAGAGGGCAGCCTCACAGTGCAGCCTCTGCCAGCCGAGATTCTAAAATCAAGCGGTGCCTATGCCACTCCAGGCCTCTCAGACTTACTAGTGAGGCCAGTTCCCACTCACCTGGCTCTTGCTCCTTTGTGCTCTTGCAAGCACCATTTTGGGGAAAGCAAGCTAAGGATGATCAGAAGCTGGCAGCCCCTAGGCTCCTGGAGGAACTGGGGCTCCCGGACCAGAACAGCCAAGGGTGCAGAAAATGGCAATGCTGTGGGCCATGTTAAATTAGATCCCATCTAATTACGGGATATTCACTCATGATATGGTCGCTCCTTCCGTGTCCATCTGCTGGAAGAAATACACGGGAGCAGCACCTTTGAGCGCTTCAGTGCTGAGGTTGCGCTGTGAAGCGGAGGCCTGCAGTTTGGGACCACAGTGGTTAACCCTCCTTGGGGCAAGCTGGAAATGCAGTCACAGCCAAGGTCTGTGAAAGGATGTCAAGCCTGACCTCGCCCTGGGCGTGCTCTGCTTTTTCAGGTGGCGCTGAGGCACGAGGATGGCGACGAGACGGCGGAGCCGCCCCCCAGCGGGCGCCGGGACCGGAGGAGGGCCAGCGTGTGTTCCAGCAGCGGGGGCGAGCACCGCGGCCTCGACCGCAGGCGGAGTCGCAGGCACTCGGTGCAGAGCGTCAAGAGTCCCCTGTCGGCTCCCACCAGTCCCTGCTCCCAGCCGGCTCCCAGCTTCAAGTCCGGTCAAGTGCAGAATCTCCGTGAAAAGTAAGCACTAACCCAGCAGTGGAGCACTGCGCAGGGATACACGGAAAAGAGGGAGGGAGGTCACAGTGTCATAGATGTGCACTACCACGTGCTCCTGACTGGCCAGGCAGTACCCCTGGCCTTGTTCCCTGCCTCTTCTCTACCATTAAACCACCACCGAAAAATGTCAAGGAACTTTCCACGCAAGGTGGCCCTTGGTGACACACATAGACTTGATGTTACTAATACCATAAACTCTTTGCCAGCACCTGGCTTTTACTATTATTTAATAGCTTAGTTTCTTTGTTCAGAAAAGCCGTACTTTGTACTTTGTCAAATGGAAAAGAATCCAAAACACAAAACTTTGGCCTAGAAATAATTGGTATGCCACTATAGAAACATGACATTGTGGACTGGGCACAGTGGGACATGCCTGGCATCTCAGCTACTTGGGAGGCTGAGATGAGAGGATTGCTTGAGACCAGAGTTTGAGACCAGCCTGGGCAACATAGTGAGAACTTGTCTCAAAACACAAGCAAAACCCTACAAAAAAAATGAGGCCAGGTTCTGTGGCTCACACCTGCAATCCCAGCACTTTGAGGGAGGCCAAGGTGGGAGGTTAGCTTGAGACCAGGAGTTCAACACCAGCCTGGGTGACAAAGCAAGACTCCAGCTCTTAAAAAACAAACAATATTAGCCAGGTGTGGTGGTATGCACCTGTAGTCCCAGCTACTCGGAAGGCTGCGTGGGAAGGATCACTTGAGCCTAGGGGCTTGGGGCTGCAGTGGTCTATGATTGCGCCATTGCACTCCAGCCTGGACAACAGAGAGACCCTGTCTCTCAAAGCAAAATGAGATTGTGAGAGTCTTGAGATACTCAGGAGTATCTCAAGGTCGATTTTAGTTAAATAAAGTAAAACAGTATGAATTTCAAAATATCTGTCTATCTCTTTATCACTTAGTCATTCAGTAAATGTTTCTGCAGAGTGTCTGTTATAGGCCAGGACTATTCAAAGTTATGAAGATATATATATATATATATATATATATATATATATATATATATATAAATGGAGACAGCATGATCTTTGTCCTTATGAACCTGACAGCTGGGAGAAAGAAAGAATGAGAATGATAGATAGGAAGAAATAGAAAGATTGATAATCCTGTGAAAAGTTCTGCTTATTAAAATATAAAGTTTGAAAAAATCTGTGGGAACACAGAATGGTTCTATATAACAGAGGTGCAACAAAAGATGAGTCCTGCTGCTATAGGGTCTGGGTCCAGTTATATCTTCCCAAATGGATGCTATTCATTCACTGTGATGATGGGTTCTGTGGACCAGTCCCTGTCACCCAGGATCATAAGGCCTGAGTGATACATTCACATCCTGCTGTGACCAAGTGGAAACACTAAGTGCTCATGTCATTTGGCTGCAGCATCCTCTCCCACCATGGAGATCCCCTGGGGAGCCACACTTAGGTCACCGGGCTGCATGGTGAGGAAGAAAATAACTCCGAATAAGTTGTATGATCTTAAGAAAGACGTGATCAAGATATGTTCCTCCTCTCCATCTCTAAGGGAATACCCATCATCACCATTGCCAAGAGGTCCCCCAAGCAGTCTGGTACTCATGGAGTCACTTGAGCATGAATCAGGGCCTGTCTTTGGGTGCCTGCTGTCCCAGGAGAAGAAGGGCATTGGTCTGAGATGATGTGCAGCCATAGTCTGTGTTGACACCCCTTTGCTACCTTGTAGCCTCAGGGACCCTCCATCTGTGGATTTTTCTATTTCTGCAATCTGTGTACAGCAAGCTCTGTTTTAGTGAAAAGAAGACCTAAACTTCCTAACAGATTGGGGAATGAAAACGCTTACCATAAGCATTGCATTTTGTGATCAAGTATCTTAAACTCAGCCAGTGCTCAAAGGGCACGTGAAGCTGTCTCCTAGTGCTGTTCCTGGCTACTGGCTTGAGCAATAAACCTGGGGAGACTTGAGGAACGTGTGTACAATGGGCTGAAAAAAAAATTTAAAACCACCAAAGTTGCTGAGGGTAGGAGTTAGGTGGACCTTGTCAGCAGTGGTTGGTGTTCTCTTGCTGTGTCTGACTTGTGTCATGCTTGTTCCTGGTCTCTCTTGTGCTGTCGCACTTTTCAGAGGTCCCTATGTTGTAAGTTCAGGTGACGCCACCTTGTGATAGGTTAGCAAAGTGGACAGCAGTGAAGTGGACCATTCTGGGCACAGTTCACAGTCTTGAAGTGCTGGCCTCAGTGGGATCTGAAACAGGAGGCCAAAGATGCTGTTATGAATGCCACTTGTTTCATTCTTTTCGAATGGACTGATATTTCATTTTACTGAAATCGTTACTTTAACGTAAATTTAGTAACATTTGAGAAAAATACACTTTCCGGCCTGTAAACATAGGTTACGTTTTATCCATCCATCCATCCATCCATCCGGATGGATGGTTATGAATTGACTTCATTCATGAAGGACCAATGCAGGGATTTCGCCTGTGGCCCCAGAGCGACAGTACACTTTTGGCAAAGGCGAGAGTGAGATAGCAGGAAAGAGCGTGAGAAGCAAGATGGGAAACTATCGCTGTGTGCATGACTTTGTCACCTGCTCGACATCTGTGCCTCAAAACAGCACCTTAGAATCAAGTTAGCTCATTGTGTTCCATCCCCTGCAGAACTTGAAGGACAGAGGGGCCTGGCGGAGACTGCTCTTCCTCTATGCGAACCTCCTGGCCGTGCCTAATGCTAGCGAGTTTAGAGTAACATGTCTGCAGACCTCACTCACCAGGGATTTGGGGCTGGATATTATAACTGTGCCCTGAATGATGCCAACACTTTTGAAAGAAGGTAGAAATGTGTTTTAGAAGGGGACTCGTGTTGTTCCAAAAAAAGTATATAGCACTCACCACTCAGTCCTTTTATATCATTTGAATTTAATTCTCACAGTGATCCTCTGTAGGATTTAGATAGGACAAGTGTCATTATGCTCATTGTATAGTTGAGAAAATGGAGGACCAAGGGGCCAAGCTGCGGGTTAAACCCAAGTCACTGGCTCTTGACTCTAGTCTCCAAAGCACACACAGCCACTCCCAGCCAACCACCCCTAAGCATGTTCTTTGAGTGAGATCCACACTTCTGACTCTTCAGAGACAGAATTTGATTTACATACCATGTAGGGATATTTTTATCGAGATAAACATAAAAATGCAAAGAGTTGAAAAGGAGAAAAGTCTCAAAGTCCCCCTACAGACTCAAGCCTGAAAGCCTGTGCTTTAATTCTAATGAGGACTGACAAGACTCTGAACTCAGAGTAGGTTTCTTAAGGAGTAGAACTCTGCACTGAGCATCTTCCCAGTGGGGTACGAGTTTGTTGGTCATGTGTCATCTAAAAGCATCTTTGTGTGACTTTGCCATAATAAGTTTCATCTTTGTACTTAAAATTTACAGATCCGATTGGAAGGAAGGAAAATTTGGGTGCTTTCGTTTGTTACTGAGAAAATTATTTTTGGGATCTAATTAGCAAAAAAACCAGTTTCTCTAGTTTAGATTGTAACAGAATATAATCGAGCTTAGGACTGCAAAGTTCTTAAAGTTTGGAGCCCTTCCTATCACATTTCCAAAAGATGGGGTGCATTTCCAGGCTCGGTCACCACCTTTACTGAGGTGCTGCATTCTATCCTTGAACTGTTCTCCTTGTTAGGAAAGTCTCCGGCCTAAATTGACCTCCCCCAGATGTGTCCCCGCACATCCCAGTTCTTCCGGTGTGAATTGTAGCAGGGCTCCTTCCTGCTCTGAGTGTCAGTCTTTCTGATAATGAACACTGCATGGGACTCAGCACGAGAACGTTACCTTTCATCCTGTTGATTTCCACACAACATTCCAACCTGTAGAGGTAATTTTGAACTTCATTCAGTCACTGGTGGTAGCAGTTGTGCCATGTGGCTTTCAGTCATGTGTGTGTTTTAGCGCACATGGAAGAGTGAGCTGGCGGGTAGTGGATGCTGACAACTGGCCAGGGAGTGGAAGGTACAGACCAGCGCCACGTGCCTCAGAGGCAGGGGTCCACAACTTTCTCTGTCGAGGGCCAGATACTAAATGTGGTCAGCCTTGCAGGCCGGTCCCGGTTGCAACCACTCAGCTGATTTCTGCCTTTGTCGCACATGAACAGCTGTCGACAACAGGCACCCAAGTGAACATGGCTGCCTTCCAGCAAAACTTCAGTTATGGACACTGAAATTTGAATTTTATGTGTCATGAAATATTACTCTTTTGGTTTCTTTTTTTTTTCAACCATTAAAAATGTGAAAACCATGCTTAGCTCACAGGCTGTACAAAAACAGGCCGTGGGCCAGCTTTGGCCCACAGACTGAAGTTTGCCAACCCCCCTGTTCCTTGGGGCTGGGTTTCTTGAGGGAGGTTGGGGGGAAAGTGGTCTGAAAATGGCAAAGGGGGACTCATGGGGGGTGTGAGAGAGAAACCCACTGTGCCATGTGAGAGGGCTGTAGGGAATGGTGTACTTAGGTCTGGGGTTAGAGCAAGGAAGCAAAAGGAATGTTCTGTGAGGAGATTGAGACTATCAGGGATTTGGATGGTGGCTGGGCATTAGTTCCCAGGGCTCAGAGGAAGATTGAGGGGGTTGGAGAAGGGCAGGAGATATGTCAGACTAAGGGACACACAGCCAGGTGAGGAGGTGAAGGGCAGGGTGGGATTAGTCCCAGGGGTCTCTTCAGGCAGTGATCTCAACCAGGGGTGATTTTGCCCCTCCCCCCCCCCCCAGGGGACATCTGGACACACTTTTGATTGTCATAACTGGATCAGAGGCATCTAAGAGGTAGAGTCCGGGAATGCTGTTCTACAATGCATAGGACAGCCCCTACTAAATAAAGAATTATCTGTTCTAAAATGTCAGTAGCGCTGAACTGGAGACATTCTGCCTTCAGAAGGCAGGTAGCTGGTTGTAATGTTCACTGCCTCCTTGAGATGAAGCCGAGTTGGTAGTGTTTTGGCCATTGGAAAAGGTAGCTAGCTAGCTTTTTTTTTTTTAGGTTTTACTTGGTAATGTCAATGCAGTTTAATAATTGTGGTTTTGGTTTATGCAAAAAACATCTTTGCAAATGAACCCTGAGTATGGCAGGTACAAACCTCAGTGCATAAACTCAAGGTGTGCAAAGAAATGTACTTACAGTATTTTTCTATGATTATATTTGTTTTCTATTTTAAGGTCTCATTCCACCAAGTGGTAGACACTTAATTACCATCAGCTCAAGATTTTGCTTTGTAAAGGGTAGCTTTCTTAGATGCAATTCTGTGTACCTACCATACATGTTCACTTGCATGGGTCAAAATTGACTTTTTTCAGAAAATATAATAAATTAGGTAAAACACAGATCAATAGGAGATATTTCTAGTTAAAAAGATTCCATTGGTATTTTACAAACAAATCTCATGAAGACAGTATTTCTTAGATACAAAGATACGGAATGTCTTTAAGGCACAGCTGACTGGTTTTACTCTGTGCTACGATACAGATAGTTTACAGTAGAGTCTTTTTCTGTTTTTGTTTTAACTGCATTTAGCAAAGTTTTACACTTCAAATTCTCAGGGAATATGCTTAAACCCTTGAGGGATCCAAAGGCTTGACCAAACCCGTGTTTCTCTCAGTAACTGAGATGCCCAGCATGTCCAATACTGATCAGCTTCACATCCATCCCATCCCCCAAAATTGACATAATGGAATGTGACTAGCATAAAACAAATTAGCAAGGCAGAACAGTGGCTTTGTAACAGAGGTGTGATATTCTACAGCCAGGCTTAACGAACCTGTTCGGAAGAATAGGAACAGGGGACAGTCTCACCAGAAATGTTCAAGTGGAGTTGAGGAATCAGCATGGGGAAGCAGCAGTGGACAACTCTTGTCCCGGCTGCTGCTATTGTCAACTGAGGTCAAGAAGTAAAAAAGTTAAATGCAAGAATTGCTATTTTTCCTGTGTAAGTTAGGCTAGGGATAAAAGTAAGGAAAAAATGCCTAATGTATGTTGCACAGGATTACTTGTTCTAATAAATTACAAAATTATAAGGAGGTAAATAGGCCTTAGGGGAGTCAGGAGTTGTGGCCAGGCCTTGAACTTGCAGTCAGAAGCACAGCAGTTTGACCTATAGATGTGTTTGACCCTCAAGCAGCACAGAGAAGATGATGTGGCCTGGCCTCAGGTGGTCCTAGATCAGGGGAAACCAGGAGAGACCATGCCAGGACTGGGTGTACTGGGTAGGCCAAGAGTACTGACCGGGGATGGCTCGCCCACCTGAGCTGCAGGGAGGGGGAGTCTGGCAGGGCTGTGGTGTGGGGGCAGGGTGCAAAGACCAGCATTGGGAGCTCAGTCCCACCTGGTGATGGAGACTGGGCCGCGGCTCCTAAGGATTAGGGAGCACTCGGTCTTCACAGGCCTCACGAGGGTGGTGTTTGGAATCACTGTGGTCTTGGCCATAGAATGGAGGTGTTGAAGCATGGGAGGGTGAGTTCACCTGAGCCTGGCTCCTTGTAATAACAAGTCAATTTATTAATATATGTGGCCATTGGCTGGCTCATAGTGGACACTAAATAGCAACTCTGTTTTCAAATACAAATGGTAGGATTTAAGGATGGAGTACCAACTATGTGATGTAAAATGAAGAGAGTTAGACCATATAGTTCAAAGATAAAGTTGACAATAGTAACAGCTGCAATAACAGCTAAGGTTGCTGAGCACGTAATCATTTGCCAAGCACTGCAAGTGTACTGACTCCATTTTTGCCATTATTTCATGATGTAGGTGTTTTAGTATTGCTACATGATGGGGAAACCGAGGCACAGGGAGTTGAAGTAACTTACCCCAGGCCCTGTAGCCAATCTAATCTATCTTGGAGCTGGTCCTAGAGTTCAAGGTGGTCTGGCTCTGGAGTGCATGCCCTTACCGTTATATGAAGCAGCCCTATTTCTGCAATTCTGTGGAAATAAATACACAGGGTACTTGACAATTAATAAGCAATTAGTAAATGCACATCTTGCCATCTTTATTATTGCTTCTATATTTTTCATATCAGTATATTTTTAAAAATTATTGCTTAGTGTTGTATTATGTAGATATGCCAAAATACCATAATGTCATTTATTTTGCTATTTGATTCTAGTTTTTTCCTAGTATCAAACTTGGTGTAATGAACATACACACACATATGTTTGTATACATATCTTAGCAGAAACACTCTTTTAGGATAGATTCTTACAAGTGGAACTCTAGATCCAAGGATATGTACATTTTAAATATTAATATCACCAAGCTCTAAAAAGACTGTACAGGTTACTATCCCACCAGCAGCATAGGATTGACCATTTTCCTACATCATCACTAGCACTGGATGTTATCAGTTTTTTAGAATTTTTGTAATTTCGAAAAGTGAATTGTAGTGCCTCATCATTTTAATTTGCATTTTTTGATTGCTACTGAGGTTATACAGCTTTAATTGCTTCATTGGCTATTGACATTTCTTTTTCTTTGTATTGCCTAGTAATATCTTTTGCACATTTGTTTCCCGGTTAGACTATTTTAATTGATATACAGCTATTCTTTGTTTTATATGGAAATTTTCAGATTCAAAAGTAGAATGTAAATATTCTCTACATAGTTTGGATATGAGCTTTCTGACAGTTTTCTCTTTGTCTTTCCAGTATCTTTTAACTAAATTTATGATGTGTCTCCCTGTATGCATGAAATATATTTGTTATAGTGTCCAATACGTGAGTCTTTTCCTGTGTGGCTTTTAGCTGTCATGCTTGCTCAGAAAGGTGTGTCCTCTTTCTAACTCCGTGTTGGGGGCTCATAGCTGATGCACACGAATTAGTGGCCCAGTGGGTGGCAGGATGAGGGTAGCCAAGTCTCTGGGCTAAGCTTCCAGAGTGGGAGCTGGAGGGAGGTGATTGGAGGGGTGCTGTTTTCTATTTTCTTGCAGGAGTAGGGAACGGTATTGGCATCTCTCCACCAGCTATAGGAAGCAGTGGGCAAATGGGAGAGCCTGATTATGGAAGCATGCCGGGTGGGTGAGTTCATCTTTCCATGTTTTGACAGGAAGGAGGCAAGACTGGATGTCTAAGTTCTAGGGCAGCATGTTGCTCTCCCATCTTTCATGCTTTGTCCACAAGACTTCAATACCAGGGTTATAGAATTCAGTCAGGGTCTGCAGCAAAATAGCAGAGCGGCCCTAGCTCTTTCTCAGAGGCAGTTGGCGGTGAGCAATCAATTTGCAAGCAGAAAACATATCATGAGACAAGGTGTTATCTAATGTTAATCTACAAAATCTGCCACCAAGGTGACCTTCTCAGTCCTGGCTCTTGGAGGAAGGCTTGCCATTTGAAGGCACAGCAGTTGAGGTGGATGAGGGCATAGGTGTGGTCTTGTGTGAACTCAGGGTGATGGTACCTGTACCTCTTTAATAGGGTGGGGGGAGAGTTAAGATAGCTTCACCCAGGTTGGTGGTTGTTACTCCATGCCCTGGAGCTTTCCTGGATATCATTCTATTAAAGAGGGTGATTGTTACATAAATCTGGACATGAACTGGAGAGAATATTTTGTGCATTGGCATAAACATGCTAGACGATTTCACAACAACCAGATTAACAACCACTGATACCGTGAGTAGCAAGTAGCTACTTGGGAAGATTTATCTGATGGTAAATGATTTGTTCTAAATGGGATTCGCTGATGAGGGCTGTGACCTCCTGACATAGGCATGATTGGAATACAGCCAGTGATTCAGCCATGTCTGAGAGGCTCTTCCTGGCTTTGTGAGTGTTGAATAGTAAAAAGGTAGGCTGGAGAGGAGAAGGGGGGTGGACATACGGGGACATGAGCTTAGAAATGGGAGGACCTGCCCTGAGTCATCGGGGGCATTGAGGCATGAGGAAGAAGTTGCTTTGCAAAGCTCCCGATTTCTGGAGCTGGACTTCTGCTTTCTCAAATATTCACTGACCAGATTGCAGATTTCTTCGGGGTTTTAAACTTCACTGAATTGAATTTGGGGATCTTTCTGGGTTCTGAAGAAATTGCCAAAAGTTTATTCTTAAAGGCACACGGAGCTACGGATGAGTTTCAAGTGAAGGGGCGAGGTCGGGGTTGTGTTTTAGCAAGAGCACTCTGAGTGCCGTGTGGAGTGCACTGCAGGAGAGCAGGCCACGAACACGGAGACCGGTGCGGGGCTGTTGGGGTCCAGGGAGGAGTGGAGGGGCCTGACCGAGCAGGGGTGGGGAGAAGGGGAAGGGAGGGGAGGTGGTGAGATGCAGGAGGACACGGTTTGTAGGATGGTGACTGGACCTCATGGTGGGAAAGGAGGAGGAGTCTGAGGTGATTCCCAGGCTACTGGTAACCCAGGATCATGGGATAGCTCTGAGGACGCTCAGTAAGCTTTGGGGGTACCCATGGCTTGCACAAGTAGAAATTCCCATAGTCAGTTGAATAGGCACTTCTGGAACTGACAGACCTATAGGTGATGGTTGAAGCCCAGGCTTAGAGGCCATGACCCAGGAAAAGCAAATCATATGAGCAGAGAGAAGCAGCTGGATGAAGCCCCAGAAAAGAAAGTACAGAATTGTCATCTCATGAAATGCTGAAACTGAGAACGTCACCCAACTTCCAAGTCAGAGAACCTTGAAATAGGTTACCTGCAAATGTGACTGTTTTGCCAGCGACAGTGGACTCATGCAGTAGGAGGGCTCAGGACGACAAAAGCTGTTTACTGTGTGCATAGGGCAGTGGTGAGCACACTTCAGAGACGAGGAAAGGTGCATGTTTCTAGCTGAATCTTTCACTGTCTTTGGGAGTGTTGTTCTTTCAGGGCCAACCTTGCTTCCCTTTGGCCTAAGCCCCACGTTTCCTGGAACGCGCACCTTCCCATCCACACTCTGAGTCCTCACAGCCCTTCCCGTACAGCTTGCTTTTCACTGGCAGCTCATGCAGGTGTGGGCATGGGTGCTCCGCTGGAGAGGATGCGGCTCTCTGTATTTCCCGTGCAATTCCCAGAGTCCCTTTGGAGACGGAGCGAGGGCTTTGCGGTGAGCGCTAAGCCGAGCTGATTGCATGCAGTCATGGGAAGAAAAATGAGATCGTCTTTCCTCGATAAGCATCTGTGGAGGGAGCTGGCAGTTACTCTTCACTGACGAAGGTTGAACAAACAGGGAAATAAAACCCTGAAAATGTAGGTTAAAGAGGCCAAATCTGACAGTAAAAAAAAAAAGTCTACACTGGGCAGAGGTGATGCTGGTGGATCATTTTGCAAGGGAGCCCTTCCCTCTGGGAATAGGCTTTGGAACTTGAAGGGGGCAAGCCCAAAGAGAGAGAGACCCAGCCTGGGGTCATGCTTATCTCACTCCATGTGCTTAGCAAGCTGACGGTGATGACGGAAGCATCGTGTTCATGTTGAAAAAATAGTGTTTTTAAATGAGGTCATTTTTATGTTTCAGAGACTGATCAGGATTAAGATGGGCTGTACTCATGGTCCGAATGTCTCATGGTCCCCAATGTCGTGCTTTCATCTGTTCTTCTAGTGGATTTAGGGCCTTGGGGGAAGGGCAAGGAGGGTTACGGGGCAAGGGATGAGAGCCGGTGGACTCCCTATGCACTCCAACACAGAAGACCTGTTGGTGTTCATGAAAAAATGTAAAGAAGGTGGTAGGATCAATGGCTTCTTCCAGTCCTTAGAGAGGAAAGATATTTTTTTTTCCAGCCACAAAAATTTATCATAGGCAGGAGCAGCACAGTATAATGGTTAGGGGAATGGACACTAGAACTGGAATTCCTGGCTTCAATCTTGGCAACTTAGCTATGTGACCCTGGGCAAATTCCTTAACCTCTCTGTGCATCATCTGTGAAAGAAGGTACAAATCGTACCTACCCCAGAGGTTCCTGTAAAAATTGAAGGGGTGACTCACGTACAATTGCTTAGCATAGGGGCACCAGGCACAGAGTTCAAGCACATAGAATAAATGAATAGATGGAGTCCTCCCAGGGGGAGCTTTGAAAGGCAGAGTGAGCAGAGAACATGGACACTTGCCTCTGGTCCTTGGACAATTCCCTGAGCAGCTCAAGGAAGCCTGGGTACATTCAGAGTAGTTCTCTGCAGCCTGGATGCCTTTGATCGTCCTGATAGAGTGTACTTCCCAAAGACACAATAGCTCAGCGAGGAATCCAGAAACAATTATATCACACTTTAGAAATACCCAATTACAGTCTCCACATGGCCCCAGAGAAATAATTTCATTCCTGAGGTTTTTCTTCCAGCTATGTGGTTCTGGTTTTATAAACTTGAGATTAAAAATTGACTAGAGATGGGCCCCCATGAGGAAGTGGGTAGTTGGGGCCTGCTGTGTGCAGGCATTTGTCTCCCAGGGGATCCTTGGATGGGACCGGCCAGGCAGGGGTGGGGGTGTCACAGCTGTGCCTGTCGTGCACGTCATTGTAAGCAAGCCTTCTCAATACTGACTTGAGAAGTTATTTTTTTCTTTTTTTTCCCCTCTTTTAAAGAGATAGAGTCTTGCTCTGTTGCCCAGGCTGGAGTGCAGTGGTGCAGTTATAGCCCACTGCAGCCTCCAACTCCTAGGCTCAAGTGATCCTCCCACCTCAGCCTCCTGCGTACTTGGGACTAAGGTGTGCACCACCACGCCTGGCTAATTTAAAAAAAAAATTTTTTTTGTAGATACAGGGTCTCGATGTGATGCTCAGTCTGATCTTGAACTCTTGGTGCTCAGTCTGATCTTGAACTCTTGGTGCTCAGGCTGATCTTGAACTCTTGGCTTCAAGCAATCCTCCCAAAGTGCTGGGGTTATAGACATGAGCCACTGTGCCCAGCCTACTTTTCTTTTTCTGTATTTTCTCACCTATAACTTTGCAGAATTGCCTTCCAAGTAGAGCAGTAAATAATTTTTATCATGAAATTGAGAAAAAAAGATCACGAAGCACATTGAACACTATCTTTGTTTTAGTTTGTGTTTCTAGACTTAGGTCCACACCCATAGTGGCTTGTGTCTATAAGTAAATGAGCAAGCTACCAAATCTTTAGAAAAGAAACCCCTAATACTGGGTATGCTATTTCAAAGTAGACTTACATTAGTAACTTCTTAGTATTGATATTTTATGAAGTTTGCAATTACAATTACTGCGTTGAGACAGAAATACTGACTCTTGGGGCTAAAGGAACAAATTCAAATTCAATTAACTTCTACTCTGCCTATCACATTCTTGGGTCTGAGGATTCAATGGTGAACATGACCCTAATGAAGCTTGTGGTTTCTTAAGACAGTGTGTAAATAAATATTATAGCACGTGAATATGTGTGGCTTTGGAAGAGGGGTTTTGAAGGGAAACAACAGGGCTGTGTGGTAGAGGGTAACAGGGATATAAGGACACACTCCTGAGGACAACCTGCAGAAAGCCCGAGGACACCACCAGGGATATCACTAGGGACACAACGTAGCAAACAACTGGGAGTGGCATGAACTGTCCATAGGAAGGATGCAACCAGCAGTTAGAAGACACGCACAAACCAGAAGTACCAACATACTTGCCACGTCATTTTCTGCATATAAAGATTATAGAGTAACATAGTATGTTTCAATTTTTTTTTTAAATATAGAAGTTTACCCACCAAATTTATAACAGTGGTTTTCTCTGGTCAAAGGGAACTTCATTTTTATCAACAATAGTATACTTTCTCAAAAAGAGTATGAATTCCTTTAAGTAACTAGTCATTTAAAAACACTCTTTCGAAAAGAGAATAGTGGGATATGGGGATGGGCTAGGATGCCTCCTTAGGCATTTAGGCTCAATCCGGAAGGGTGAGAAGAGCTCCCCAGGAGTGCCATGTCCCACAGCAAAAAGGAAAAGCGCTTGGTGTTGCTGGGTGTCTAACAGGCGTCTTAGAGGCAGGGCTGTAACGTGGGAGGAGACAGGCTACACGGGCAGAGATGAGGTCGCACAGAGGGCGGGCCAGGTCCTGCATGGCCTGGGGAACCGCAGCATGGAGTCTGGTTATCAGTTGGCACGTGGGGCTCAGCTGTGCACATGTGAAAAGTGCCTGCCTGCCTGGTGGGGATCAGAGTGGAGGTGAGGGACAGTGGAAACAGGGACGTGAGTGGTAGCTACTGATGCAGAGCTACTGAAAAACACGGGTAGCTTGGATTGGGGCAATGGTTCTTAACTCTGTGGAGTATCTAATATAACCTGTGCTCTGGCCTCAGTCCAGAATAGTTTAATATGATTTCCAAAAGTAGGGCCTGAGCATTCACATTTTAACATAATATGTGTCAAGAGTGGACTCACTAGGCTATAGCTTGCCAGTGGTGTGGAGAGAGTTGGAGGCACATATCAGAGAGAGAGTCAATCACTCTCATTGCTGGGTCTTCTGGGACCACCCTCCTGTAGCAGGATGAGCCCAAACCTGTTTGAGACATGGACGCTGTGCAGGGCAACATGCACACCTGTGACACACATCTAGTTCCTCAGGCGGTGGTCTGTATGGGTAATTCTGACCCTTGGCTGCTCTTTCTTGTCTCCCTCTTGCCTCCTTTGTGTACAGTTCATTCCTCGTTGACATCCCCAGGAGCAGATAGTGACCGAGGCAGAAAGCCCAGGCTACCCACACCAGTCCATGTGGTGCTCCTGGTGATTGGAGGGCACAGCCCAACTAGAGGGTAGAAAACAGAAAACGAGGTGGTTGGGAAAAACCCTGGCTGAGATAGAAGATTTGGGGTTTATGTCTGGATGTCAATTCTCTGTACTTGATTACCATAGTAAGAGTTGATGGGGGTGTGTTCAAGTTCAAAACATGTGAAAAGGCAATTAGAAGTTCTCAAATCAAACTGAGTCATGAATTAAAAAGATTATTATCATACACTGAAACACGATTGTCCTCAGGTGGTTGCAGTTGATATCTGCTTCTTAAAAACATGCATGTTGTGTCTCGTTCATTTCTGAGTCTTGTACTCTCTGGTACCCTTCCCTTTTGGAAAAACACAAGACAATAGAATATGTGTGAGAAGTGCTGTTATTTCCATTTAAAAGTGGGCTTGACCAGAAAACACACAGATTAGTAATTGTACAAATTCTGAAAGTGGGAGAGTATGTCTAATGTCCACACAATTTCATGTTTTCAGCTGTAATAGAACACCAGGGATGGAGGATCTGATCCTGCTGTTCCACTTTATTTCATGGGTGAGATAAAATAGCCCCTGGATTGACCAGTGTCTCAGGATTCAGCCTGATACTCTGCTTGGTGTCCCTGCCATTTTCAGAACTTCTTAGAGAAATGCAATCTACCTACATCCTGGTCCTCTTTTGCTCTCTCAGGTCTCTGAGGGACAGTTAAAGCAATTAACTAGTATGTGTAACTTAGAGTAAAGGTGTTTTTTTTTTTTTAACACAAAATCAAGGTATACACAAAGTGATGAGACATCTCAGTGTGTAGCTATCACTGGATTGATTTGTTTTACACCTGAATAAATCTTCAAGGCCAGCTACTAATTGTGTTTTTTTTTTTCCCTGTTGATGTTTATACTCTGCAGACTTGAATTTCATTGTATTAAATTACTCCATGTTTCTGGAGAAATGGAGTAGTTAGATCCATTAATATTTGGTTCTAAAAACAATAGCGAAATAATGGCTTATGCATTGCGGATCTGGCCTGTAGACCAGTTTTTTGGGTATATTTGGGATCCACGAGCTGTACGTTTTACTCCTGCTAAACTTTGTGTGGTACAGGGATAATAAATACTTTCCTATCAACTTTGGGCTCTCACCATGGAAACATCAGAGCCACAGCTGGGCTGTGTTAGATGTCTTTTCATTCTTTTGGCTGGTAAAAATCTTTTGAGGGAACGTTTTTTTTTTTTTTTTTCTTGGTAGATAAGAAAACTATTTTTAAATGAAATCACTGATTCAGTTGGTCAGATATTTGTCTTAACTGATTAAGATTGCTAATTGGAAGTTTTCAAATCTCATCTCATGCCCTTGGTAACCTAGAAACAGCCTTTAAGTTAATAGAAAGTATGAGTCACTCTGAGGCTAAGTTCAAACTGCAGCTTAAGTATTTGGTAAGGCAGAGTGATGCAAACTGAGCCCAAGGGGGCACTTTCTTTATCATAAATTTAACAAGATATTTCTATGAAATAGATATTTCTATGAAATATCTCTCATAGAATTATGTGTCATACGCATTTTATGGAAATACATAGGACTTTTTAAATGTCTGCATTTTATCTAACCTTAAACTAGTTTCCATAAATGAGTCATACTTGTATCAAGACACTGATCCCCTCAAGCCCTTAGGACAGCTGGGCAAGTCTGGGGTGACTGGGGCCCTGGGCTGGTCTGGGAGCCACAGAAGCCTTGTCTAATACTATAGTGGGCTGTGCAGATGGCATTATTTTGTCTGTGCTGTATGAGAGGAGAATTGACAAGCGTAGTTCCAGAGACTGTTGCCAAGAAGGAACAGTGCAGTGATGATACAATGATGACACCAGTTTAGATTCTGCTTCGGTTTTGTGGGGTAGCCTGCCATGGCAGAAAGGACCAGGGCCTGGATATTAGGAGATGCGAGTTCTTACTGGCAAGTTGTCTGATCTTGCCCTTTGTAGACCTCGTCTGTCTTATCTGCAACATGGAGATATCTCTGAGGTCATCTCTAAGTAATTGCCAAGGTCCACAGTGCCAGGGAAGTGCAACAGGCAGCTAGTACTTACTAGATGTCCCTGGCAGCTGGAGCCATGCGCTGGGTCTCCTGGAGAAACAGAGCAGGAGGTGTAACTCTAGCCAAGAAGAATAGCTCCTGCAGGGACTCCAAGGTTGACATGCCATTGGTGTGGATGGAGAATTGATAGGTCAGTAGACTGATGAAGACGGGAGTGGAGAGGTCCGTGAAAGGAGAGTAGAAGTGAAGTTGGAGAGGTGGCAAGGGATGAGAGATTAGCTAGGCAAATTAGACTTGATCCTAGGTCAGCAGACATGCTGAGCAGGGGAATGTGATGTGCAAAATCCCATGTTGTTCCCTGGTCCCTCCTTGGCCCTCTGAATTGCACTTTAACAGCTCTGCTGAAGTCTTTCCAGGCCATGCAGGCCACCTGGGTTGAATACTTCCTGGTGCAATTAGTTGTTTAATATCTTCTCCCTCCACCTCCCTGTGACTCCAAGAGCCGGAGGACCTTATTTAGCGTCTTGCACATAAGTGCTCAACAAAATATTTGTTGAATAAAAGGAGATAAAGCCCCTGACCCAAAGTTAGACTGCTATTTTAGAAAAAAATTATTTTGTTACTATTTTTAAAGTCCCAATTGTACAGAACTGGATTAATCCTGAGTCTCGCCTCGTGACATATTGTTATCATTGGTCTGTGTATGGCTATCTCCTAGTTTATATAATATTTATTAATATAAAGAGCATCGATGAGACTATGACCTAACTAAAAAACTAGAGCATTACCCCTAACTTACCACCCGTGAGCTTCTTACTCTGCCAACCTTAGACGTAGATAACCAATACTTTTAAGTTTGTGTTTGTCATTGTTTTGTGGGGTTTCTCTCTCTGTGTGTGTGTGTTTTAGTATTATCATACATGTACATTTAAACAATATATTATACAATTTTGCTTTTGTGAACTTTATAGAAAATGCATTAGATCACATATGCCTTCTTGGACTTGTTTTCTACATTCCACATCATACCTCCGACGGTCATTCTTATTGTCGTGTGAGGCTATAGTTCATCCATTTTTTTACTGCCTGGAACTTACCACAACCTTTATGTCCTTTTTCCTGTTGGTAGGCATTTGGGTCATTTCTAACCTTTGACAGTTACAAACAGTGCATCTAAGAACATTCTCAGACCCATATCCTGGTACACTGGTACTTCAGTACCCATAGGGAAGGTTTCTCACTGCAGTGCTATTGACGTTGGAACTGAATAATTCTTTGTTGTAGAGGCAGTTGTATGCATGGTAGGATTTTTAGCAGTATCCTTGGCCTCGGCCAACTAGACGTTAATAGCACTCCCTCCCCCCGCCCCAGTTGTGACAACTAAAAATGCCTGCAGACATTGACAGATGTCCTCTAGTGTGGGGGCAGAGTCACTGGTTCAGAACCACTGCCCTAGGGTATAGCAATGCCACTTTTAGGTCATGGTGTGAATATTTAACTTTACAAGACAGTACCGATTATTTTGCTGACGTGGTTATACCTGTGCACACTCTCAGCAGCTGTGTATACAAGGTAGCTGACCTACATTCTCTTCAGCACTTGGTATTATTAGACTTCTTGATTTTGCCAAGTAGATAAAAAATGGTATTTCATTGTGGCCTTAATTTATAGTTCTCTGATTTATAGTGAGTTTAAAATATCTCTTTATACAAGCTTATTGGCTATGTTCACATGTTTTGTCCACTTTTACAGTTGGATTTTTGATTTTTAAAATACATCTTGTATATTTCTTGATTTACGCTTTTATCTTTTGGATGTATTACAAATACCTTCTCCCAATTAATTGCTCCACTTTGATCCTGATTGCTTTAGTCCTGGAACGTGCTTTAAGGTTGTTTTGAGTATCTCTATTGTGCTTTTGAAACAGCTCAGCAACATTCATTTTCCTTTTTGTCTGTGTTTGAAAGCCTAAGAAACCTGACATTAGCTTGAGACCTAAATTTGGGAAAGTTAAATTGGCTTCGATGGAAACTATGCTGTACAGAATCAGACTGCAGGCCTTTGGGTTGCTTTTCCAACGTGAAAATATGGCCTCAAATCTGGCACTGTTTGTGCCAAAAAGAAAATACCTAATGGATTCAGAACAGGCCTGTGCCCTAGAATAACTCCTTATCAATCGAAAATGAGCAAAATATCTATGGGGGTATTTAAAAGCTAAACACCAAGCACCCAGAATTCCTTAGCACAAATATAAACAAAATTGAGTTATTAGCATAACAGTACTATTTGATTTTTAATAATAGGCTGGAACTAAATATTGATAAAATAAAGCATTGAAAATCATGTGCCCTACAAGAGGGTGTTTCCTTCTCTGCCCCTTTGTACCACAGGGCAAGGCCGGTGCTTTGACCATAGGGCATCCTGGGCGGGGCCGTTCAAGTGCGTGAGCATGCTGCCTGCCTTTGGGTTTAGCAAGGATACAACATGCACACATGATATGAAAACTGATTGCAAGATCTGAGGCTGTTGAGCTCAAAGAGGAGACAGCTTGGGATGCAGGTCAGGATAGCTGTCTTCAAACATCTGTGGGACAGCTACATGGAAGAGAGAGGGATCAAAAAGAGCAGGCGGAGTAACTCTAGTCACTGAGAAGTTATAAAAGGGAAATGCTGAAAGGGAAAATGTTGCTGGCTGTCAGTGGTGCAGAACACTTTGCAGAGTGCTGTGCCCTCCAGTGCAGGGAGTCAAGCAGAGTTCTGAGTGCCTGCTGGTTGGGGAGGTTAGAGATGTCCTCAGAGGGCTCCAAGCTGGTGATAACAGCCAAGAGCTGGAATAAACTGATTTGCTTACTGTGTGCCAAGCCTTGTCAAAATGCTCTTACATATTAGTGCAATCCTTCTAGGAGGGTAGGTACTGTTACTACCCCTTATAGGGATGAGGGAAGTGAGGCTCAAGGTCATACAGCTCAGAAGAGGTGGAGCTAGAGGACAAACTTGGGCAGCCTGGCTCCAGAGCCTCTCCAGCTCTGCCTGGGGGAGTGAATGGGATCAAGTCATTTTGGAAGGAAGAACTCAGTATTTTGTTTTAAAGAGGAGAGGCTCGTGGGTTGGCAGAGTGGAGAGCATTCTGGATGGACCAGAAGGATAACATCTGTAAACCCCTGGTCCAGTTGAGGGAAGGTTGTCTCAGGCCAGAGGTTGTGGGCACAGTTTTCACTCGGCTGCTGTGAGAGCAGGGAGAGGAAACAAGGACTGATCCTGGTAGGGGGTGGCATGTGGAGTTTCTGCTGTGCCAAGCTTGAAAGGACAGCTCAGATGTGCTTGTTGGTGGCTTCTGGCATTACAGGAGGGATACTATCCCCCTGGTTTCCTTGTTTCTGTTGGAGGCACCCCCAGTCCACGTTCCTGAGACAAGTAAGCATGGGATTTTGTGATTGTTTCACTCTTCCTTTTCTACTGCATCTACTCGGTCACCAAGTTCAGCCAAATCTTCTACTTTAATTCTTTCCAGATCCATCTCTTCCTCAGTACACAGCTGTCAACCTATCTAACTATGGGGCCTGCCTAACTTTGATTCCAAAATCTGACAAGCACATTATAAGAAAGGGGAATTATAGATCCATCTCTTTCCAAAAGAGATATGTAAAAATTTCTTAATAAAATATTAACAAATAGAATCCAGCTGTGTATAAAAAGGATAATATTAATACATTAAAACGAAGTGGGCTTTATTCTTGGTGTATGCAAGGTTGATTTAACTTTTTTTTAAAAGCAGGCTTTGTAACACTTTAAC
Source organism: Mirza zaza (assembly GCA_008750895.1). Taxonomy (NCBI): domain Eukaryota; kingdom Metazoa; phylum Chordata; class Mammalia; order Primates; family Cheirogaleidae; genus Mirza; species Mirza zaza. The sequence continues at coordinate 153,570 of VSMD01077405.1, read as the reverse complement.
AGAAAAAAGGAGAAAATCATATGATTGTCTTGATAAATGCAAAAAAAAGGCATTTGACGGAAGTTAATACTCATTTATGATAAAAATTATTAGCAAGCTAGGACTAGAAGGAAACTTCTTTAATGTGATTAAGAACAGTTACCAAAAAATCTGGTGAGCCTCATTATTTTCCCTGAAATGTGGAAGAAGAAAAGAAAGTGTCACCGTCACCACGTCAATTCAACATCATGTTGGAGATCCTGGCATGATGCTATATAATAGGGCAAGGAAAAAGAAAAGCATATGGATTGGAAAGGAGTAAATAAAACCATCATTATTTTAAGATGAAACAATTGTCTACATAGGAAATCTATAAGAATCTATATAAAAAGTATTTTAATAAATTTAGAAAAGTTGCTGGATACAAGGTAAGTTTACAAAAAATCAATTTTATTTCTATATACCATCAACAAATAGAGAATGAAATTTAGAACTTGATGATGTACAGTAGCATCCAAATTTATACTGAGAAATAAGTTTAATAAAAGATAGCTAAGACCTCTACTGAAAATTTAAAACATTATTAAGAGAAATTAAGGAAGATTACAATATGATTAGGTGTAAATAAAGGGTATACTATGACCATGGATTAGAAGACTTAATATGTAAAGACGTCAGTTTTTCAAATTTGTAGACAAATGTAATCTCAATCAATAGTCCAGCAAGATTTTTGGACTTTTGGAAATTGACGAGCTGATTGTCATGGGAACAGCTTTCTCCTCTATTTCTACCCCCTTCAACTCTGCTTTTCTTGGGTGGGCTTCACTTACAGGCGACCTTCCTAACTAGGGGTTGCAGCAGCCCCAGACTCAGAGTGTCCCCACAGCAAGCCATCCCTGAAGGCACCAGGAGAAATTCCAGGTGTGACATGGCTTGGCTCTGTCTAAACTTTGTACCTACCCTGCAAGTGGGGGTGATCTGGCCCCTTAAATCACACTTATGGAGAATGAGGGGGTGGCGTGCCCAAACCATGTGTGCAGCATGGGGTCAGTCCATGCCAGAGTTGCCTGACCCTCGGTGGTTTCTCATCAGTGGTTTCCAGCGCGGTGACGGTGTGGGGACTCTAGTTGCTGCACGAACAGTTGCTGGATGACTCTGTGTGGAGGAGAAAAACCACGTTAGAAGGGCAGCTGGAGGCCAGAAGCTTCTCTCAATTGCATCTGGGGGTGCAGGGTGGTGGCATCCAGCCACCTTGACAAAGAAATGCGGCCTCTTCTGGATTATGGCATCACCACCCTACATTTAAAGTTTCTTGTCTCAACACTGTCTCCCTTCTCCTAACAGATTGAGTGTGCTCTTTTTCATTTCAGCTGGCTGGGGTTTTGTTCTGTTTTTGCTGCATCTTCCTATTCATCTGTCATGTTCACCTCTCTTTTCCATCTTGTCTCTGTGTGCATTTCTGTTTGCCTGACCTCATCTCAGGGATGAGGAGGAGGAGGAAGAAGAGCAGGAAGAGGAGCAACCAGTCACGGAGCCCAATTCAGAGGAAGAGAGAGAGGACGATGCCCCCTGTCAGGGCAAGGACAGGTACCAAGGGCTGGAGCCTCCCACGCTCATCTTAAAAGCTGGAGGCTCCTTCCTGATGGATAGTTTGCCACCACCTTCTAGTGCCTCCCTTCCTCACTGCCTCCCCTAGCAAGCCTTTACTTACGCTGCACACATAGCCACAGAATGCCTAGCTTTGTAGAAAAATAGCTGAGCATGTTTTCCTTAGAGAACTGTACTTTTTGTGAAAATCTTGCTTTTCTAACCACATTTTATGGAAAAATCACTTCTCCTGCCCCCACCGCTGTTCCCTCTCTCAAGTGCTTTAGCTCAGACAGATTGACAATGACTAAAAAGCTTCAACTTTGCTAAGATTTTAGTCTTTTTAGCATTGCAGTAAGAAGAATTCCATGTGTTACCTTCTTCCTGATTTTATCGGTACAATATTAGCTAAAATGTATGGGTAACTATTAACGATTCAGGTTCGGTTTTCATCCAAATGGACAGGAATATTTTCACCCCATGCAGCATAGCAAAAATTTCCAGTTTTATTTATTTTCAATGCCCAGAACAGCTAACCTAACTCGGCAGCCTTTTGGGGAGTTTGTTCTCTCTGCTCGCCTTGGCAAGGTGTGTTCTTTCTGTCTTCAGGCAATGTTAAGAGAGACAGGCACCTTGCCAATATTTTTAAATTTTATAGGCATTTTCCCCAAATGATGTCTGTATAAAAAAAATTCGCTCATGGGTAATTTCATTTTCCAATATTCAAAACTAATTAAAATTACATGGTTTTTGTCACTTAATTGATTGCCTCTGCAAATAGACATTTTTACTGTTTTTTTTCCTATAAATAAGCAAATTCAAGAGGAACTTGGATGAATTTGAGTGAAATCTTCCTCTTGCTAGTGTCCAAGTTATTTGGGTTCTTTGTTGCCAACACCTCAAATCCCAGACTAGCAGTATACACTAGTTCTCGCATGGGTTCATTTGACACTCTGAGACTCCCACCGTGCCGGAGGGTTGTAGAATCCTCTCTGAATTGACAAACAAGTGATGTTTCCCCACCTCGAAATGTCTGAGAAGAAGCCAGCAGGATGTGGGGAGAATGGAGAGAAGAAAGGAATGAGCTGATGGTAGAGAGTTAGCCACACGTCTCAGGGTGAGAGGAGGAGAAAGATGAGCGTGGAACAGGGCCTCTGCCCGCGCTTCTCTGCCGTGCTTGGGGGTAGTGAGTTGTTAGCAAGGGCTGCTCTGGGAAGGTTGCCAGTCCCACCATATGTCAAAAGTGAGCCACGGAGATTGATGTAGACCCTCCGTAAAACACTGCTGTGGCTCCACATCTGCTTCAACGTGCGTGTTCTGTCCTGCACCCGTACAAAACCCTTCAACCCTCAGGTATTCACAGGGTTCCACACCTACAGACCAGGTGGAAGAATCTGGCTGGGAAGGGCATCTCTAGTGAAGGTGTGCTGCTGTTCACACAGGTAGATGAGTGCTCAGCTTAGGCTGCACAGGGTCCCTGACTACACCAACTGATGCCGGAGGGCATCCTTCTCTAGAGACTGGTTGGGCTTTTCAGTGCTAGACACCAGAGCTTAATCTTGACAGTACCTAGGTATTCATTAACCTTGATGATCCAGGTGCTATTTGCTCTCTGGCCTAAAACTATGAGGCCTTAAAGGGGCATGAAGATTTCCCTTTCCTTCTGTTGAGTCCATGTCTCCATTGCTCCCACTTCCTGCCAGCTTCTGCTTGGTGTGTGCTTGACATGGTGACACTGTGGTGGGCACACTGCATTGTGGTCTTGGGCCATCCCCCATCCACCCAAGGAAGCCAGGGTGTCCCTGCGCTTATAGACAAGTGGAACTCTGCATTTGAGGTAGGAAAAAAAAAATAGTACACATCCTGTGCCCAGATAGACATGGCTGGGGGTCAAGTTCCCTGGGGGAGAGACTATGCTTTTGAAAAATGCAATTTCACAGAGCTTTGCAGGTTATAAAGGTGTGTATTAAAATACCTAAGTGTTTAAATCCAGCCTGCTGAAGATGGAAGTTTTATTTTAAATTGAAAAATATTTAATTATTATAAAAGTGATCTATGTACCCAAAAATATTTTTATCCCCATAATACTTTGAAATAAAAAATAAAAATAAATTAAAAATAGAACAAAAATATTTAATTGACAAATAAAAATTATGTACATATATAATTGTGTGTGTATATATGTATATATAGGTATACAATGTGACGATTTGATATATGTACACACTGTGTAGTGATGACCACAGCCAAATTAACACATCCATCACCCCCCACCCCTGTCACCATTTATGTCTCTGTGTATGTGAGGTGATGACAAGTTTTTAAAGTTGTAACCGTGGCAGAATCAGGCCAGTGTGAAGGAGTCCAGACAACAGAGGCTTGGTGGTAGACTCTGGGGAGAGCAGGAAAGGAGTAAAGTTTGTCTTCCTTTCCTGGGGCCCTCCCTGTGGCCCTTTGCACTCCTTGCTGGCATTTCTCTCCTTTTCTCTTGTCCATATTTGCTTGCACAAAAGGCTGTGAAAGCAGTTACTGAAGTATATGGCTTTTTGAGATGCCTCTTCCTCAAGGCCAGGCTTGTTAGCAGGAGGACAGATCCTCTGACCAAGACAAAGAAATGAATTTCAACTTATGGACATTCAGGTGCCAACACAACCAGCGAGGAAAAATTTAGCAGGGTGGCAGGTGCAGAAGAGCTTTTAGGGTCCATGAAATCCCTTCCCACAGGCCTCCATGTGCCCAGAGGCCAGATTTGGCCTGGGAAGTGCTTCTTGGCACCCTGTTAGTCTTGCTTCCCAGGTGGGCAAGCCTGGATTGCTTGAGCAAACCAGTTTTTGGTGATAGGCTCTTGTGCTGCAGTTCAAGAAACACAGCTGGACTCCAAAGGAAGTGGCCATAGCAGCGCAGTAGTGGGGTTTTTACATGTCTTTCTCTCTTTCCTAACCTTGGCTCCCTCTCTCCCAATCTCTTTTATTCCTTCTCCTCCTCTCCTCCCTGCTGGGCCCACAGCGAGGCCAGCCCTGCCTCAGAGCAGAGCCCTCCTGGAAAGGATGCTGCTCCCGAGAGTCCTGCCCTCCCAGCTGTCTCCAATGCCACGTCAAAGGGAAAGCCGCTTCCAGCCGGCAGTGCAGGGGGGAACCCTCTGTGCAGTGGGTCCTCTGCGCCTGAAGCCACCCGGCCTGGCCTCCTGCTGCCCCCTGCCCCTGCCCGGGCGGTGAAGCCCTCCTCCACCACACCTGCCTCCCTGAAGTCGTCACCGACCATAGACAAGCTGCCCTACGTGCCCCACAGCCCCTTCCACCTCTTCTCCTATGACTTTGAGGACTCTCCCTTATCCAGCAAGGAAAAGGAAGCAGAGTCCCAGAAGGAAAACAGGTAGATTTGCCCGCGTGGAGGCTTGTTTGAGGCTAACCCAGGGAAGAGGGAAGATGCCTGTTAACCGCATCCTTTGGCTTGTCTGCTGCCGTGTTCCCAGAGATTTTGTCCTGAGCAGGGAGTAGTCGTGGCAGAAACTAACTTGCTGACCCCTAACTAAATAATGACCAGTATTTAGATAAGATTCAGAAGACAGTGGTCATCCAAAAGGGGATCTTTTGTTATAATAACTAATAATGGATTTTTAAATGTAGAGTTTTAAAAACGTATCGTTTGTCAAAGTCTGTGCATCTTGTACCCACATATCTGGCATGAGGTCGCCTTTGAGCTGCAGAATGCAGCCAAGTGCTTTGCTGTCTTTCCCTGTAGCATTGTCCTTTCTTTGACAGTTCTTCTGATTCTGTCCCTGTGAGCACATATTCTGCCTCTGAGCCCTACAACTTCCGGTCTTTCTCTTCTAATAGGTGGGTGTCTTTTTTTGTTTTCCTTTTCTATAGCTTTCTGTTTTGTATTCTAATTTATACAATTTTCTTTCCAAAGGTTTCTTACAGTGTCCCATAAGATGGCACACAATTACAGTTTGAACCACTTCAAGGGGCATTCATATAATTACATTATTTAACTATGAATGTTTAAATAATTATTATAAAGGCTGGAGATGAGGCAGAGTCCCTCTGCCCTCAGAACTCCCCAGGGAACGTGTAACAGTTGCTGTCCGCCTGTCTGTGTGACTGCCCTTCACTGTTTGCTGAATTAGGAGCTCTCTGCCGGAGCTGGGAACGGGGAATAGGGTGGGGTTATATTTTGAGCAATAGTCCAAAGTCTATAGTTGGTCATTCTGATGGCCACTCCTGTCTTAGAATAATGATAATGAATGTTCAATAAATGTTAGCTGTTATAAGCTAGGTCCTATATCATCCATGAAATTAGTGTTTTAAAGTATCACTTAACCCTTAAGAGGTAGGTTCTATTACTAGCCCGTATTTACAGCAAGGAAACTGAGGCACAGAAAGGCTAAGGAACTTGGCCAGAGTCACTCATCTAGTAAGTCGGGGAGTAGTTTCAACTCCAGGTGGCCTACTCCAGAGTAGGGTCCTAACCTGTGCTAGGTGCTACTGCAGGTCTTTTGGGCAGCCTGCCACTCTCTCCCTACCGGGCTTGCCACACCCTTGCCATGGTTCTTTAGGCAAGTGCTTGTCAGCAGGGTGCTTTTGCCAGAGCCTGTGTTTGGGGAAGCCCAGCCTGGGTATCTGGCATGAAGCTGTGCCTTGTTTTAAAATAAGCATCTAGACCTGGAGGGGGAGCCTTTTATACCACGGAAATGACCAGTCCTTTTTATTAGTATCAGACCTGTCATCTAATAAATAGAAGGATTAATCTAGAACTGTGACCATCAACCATTTTTGTTTACATTTAGCATAAAAGAATTTTGAAGCTTCCTTCAAAGTTTTAAGTAGACTGTCTAAATTTTTTTTTTATTTTAAGTTTCAGTAGTTGTAAAGGATCTAATTTGTCTATTGTATATGTGCTTTATATTTTTGTCAAAATCTTGAGGCTTCAGATTTAACTGTTTTAATTATGGAGAATACTATATATGCCTAATTCACAAAGCCAGTCCTCGGTCAAATAAGGACTAATTTTTGTTAGAAATGATCTGACTTTACGTTTCAGTTGAAATAAGCTCATATGTGTCCCTGACAACTGCCTTAATTCTGGGTCTGATTGTCAGGTAGGTGGGCAGGTAGACAAGATAAAGCATGAAGTCTTGTTTCTAGTCTGTCCCTGGATAAATTAAGTGATGCCTTTTCCCTCCTCAGTATTTCTTAAGGAATTCCCTCAGGAGTGATGCTCTCCCAGATGATTCCTTTGCTTGGCACCCTGGAAGTTTTACAGCACACGGCAGTGCTCTGTGCTGATTCAGTCTGCTTGAGAGTTTTTCTTTTGTTTCTAAAAGTGGAAGGCAGTTGTGGAAGAGGGGGAGGCAGGGAAGGGGAACTGCGAGACCCTGAAGCAGCACAGGCAGATCTATTTTAAGCAAGAGCAGATATGGAACTTGAGGACCTGAAAACCCATTTCCTCTTCTTTCTGGAATGGCTTTGTTATCCCTCCAGGAGTTGTACACTGTGTTTGAATATCTTGAAACTGTAAGTTCTCTTCTAGGTCTAAAATTCTGGGGCGGTTGTGTTCTTTCACACAATTATTGTGGAATGAATCCAGCATGACTCTTATACCCTCCAAGAACAATATCTACATGCAAGTTAGAACCTGTACATTTGACTGGAATAAAAATATCTTGGCAACCTCATCTTCCCAACAGAGTGTGTTAGCCTATGGTGGTGATCCTGGACATTGTGGTGACAGTCTCAGCCTCTAATGGGGCTTTTCTGGGCCCCAGGTCCCTCCCACTTGGTCTGCAAGCATCACTACTGCTTATAGTCTTGGGAGATGAAAGCAATAGAAACACATAAATTACCCAGTTGAATATACACACAAATTTCAAAACATAGCCACATACTTGTGAATGAGATTGACTTTGATTTAACTGAGCAGAATTCGTAAACTTTCACAATCATCTGGCAGAAATTTGAACACTGTATAAATATTGTTTGAACCTAATGAATTTTCTGATGTTCATTTGCTGTAGTTTTCATGGGTCCGTGTGGCCACAGATTTGACTATTCAGTAATTGAGTACAATAGCATAGGTTATAATAAAGTTCAACCAGTTAGTCATTAAAAAGAACCCTCCCCCTCCACACACACACACACACCCACCCACCCACCCCCAGACACATACACAAAACAGTGAATTGTATGATCCAGTTAGTTTGGCTGAAACTGAGAAGCAAAATTGGGCAGATCATGAGGCATTTGAATTAATTGCTTAGCCATTAGAAAAACCAAAGGAAGGAAAAACACATTATGCTTGCTTTATTTCCATAACGTCATTTAGACACGGTTTTAGCAAAGTGACCCTGTTAAAACATTCTGCAGGATGTCCACTTGTGGTGGGAAGGGGGTCAGTTTAGCTGCTGGAGTAGGATGACAAGCTGAGTGTCCCTGTGGCCGCTGGAACAGTCCCGGAGCCACGCAGAGGGGGCAGCACTGGGGCCTGGTCGCTTTCCTTTCCCTGGTCACGGTGCTTGCTGTCTAGTTTGGTCACAGAACTTGCTGTCTAGTTTCTCTTCCTTTTTGCTCATTAGTGCTCCCTCCTTCCCCCCTTCTTCCTTTCTTTGTATGTTCCTTTTATCCTTTTCTTTTCTGCCTTCTACGCAGCTCCCTGTGGTTTGGAGCCCTCTTGAAAGATCAAACCAATCACTTGGAGAAGCAGTTAACCTGTTGGACAAATAGAGTGTTAGATTTTTACAGGGAAGGGAAAATGAGCACCCCTAAACCAACTCCCACGAAGACAGTGTGTTAACAGAGAAGGACGACGGTGTAAAATGTTGTGGTCTGAGTCTCCGTCCACTTGGCGGAGTGCCTGGCACTTAGAACCTGACATGTGAAACCGAATAAATAAATAGGGGAGCAACAGCCATGCTGACCAGAGTGAGCAGTGCAGGGTAGATTTGGGCAATATAAATATTTTATTTTCCATTATAATAAATTTATTATTGAAAACTGAAATTTCATCTCTGTATTCCAACTTTTAAAAAAATGGCCCATTTTTATACCTTTTTCCTACACATAGTTTTTGACCTTTGAAAATATTTTTGCAGTTATAATCAAGCTATGAATAATATATCCTGATGTTTTTATTTGACCTATATATCAACAGTTTCTGTATTGTCACAAAATCAGTCATGATTTTTAATGGTTGCATAATACTCTGTTGTTGAACACTATATCATACTTTCTTAGCATTGTTACCTGATTGGGTGGTTTGCAGTTTTTCACCGTGATCTAAATAATACTCCAATGAGTATCTTCGTGCAAGATGTTTTCAGTGTATAAATAACCATAAGGATATTTCTTTGTTAGTTTTCCCAAAGTGAAATTACTCTGTCAAAGGATACATGCATTTTGCAATCAAATCGCTTTCCAGAATGGATTCTTATTTCTGTTGTTCAGGGTTTCAACTGGATTCTCTATGTGTAGGAAGTTATTTGTGTACATAGATCATAGTGGCCCTTGGAGTCCCACACATGATAATACAGTGTCCCTAACAAGTTTAGGGGATGGAGTCGGCCCTGCTCTGTGGCTAGGTAGGTTGAGAGGCAAAGCTCTCTGCATTTCATTATTTGTAACTAATCATGAATGTCTGTTCCCATGAAAGGGATTCAAATGGTGATTTGTTTTCTGGGAACGTTCTGAGTGATGATAGCTAACTATAAACTGATAAAGGACATCCATGCTGAAAAGCAGAAAGAAAACTCTAGAATTTCACAAATCCCAATATTTGCCAGAGATGTCTGGGAAATAAGCAAAGCTTATGTAAACCCTAGTGGCTGTCATTTTGGTTCAGGGGAAATGGTGGATGAAAACATGAATACACACGCCTCTAAGCCACAGGCCAGTCCCAAAGGCCTGGGACAGTCTCTCTTTGATCACTGAGCATGCAATGGGATTATGTTTAATGAATGAAATTGATTCAGAAATACCTAAAGTAGAATTTTTAATAAGATGTTTCTTTAGCCAATCATATAGTATTTCCTACAGACCTGTGATGGAATAAGAATGCTGATTATACCACCATGAGAAGCAAGAAAAATCTTCATGGTTCAAATCAAAATAATTTGGATTTTTATTAATTTATATTAGCAACTAATTTTAATGTACATTTAAAAGGACAGGAAATGGTAGGGTTTTGTTTAAACCCTTTGTCATAAATCTTGTTGCCTAATGGTTTTGGACTTTGAGAAACTTCTCTAATGAGAAATTAGATGTACAACCCAGTTAGTACATCTCTTTAGGTTAGAATCATCACTAACAGTGGTAGCATTTCCCGTCCTGTTTTTCTTGCAAAAATTAAGATGGTTTGCTAGATCTTATTTATTTACTGACTTACACTTATGTCTCCATCCTTTTCCCCTCAACCCAAACCTTTGCACTTTTTAGATACAGCAACTTCGGCAACAGCTCTTACCACTCCTCAAGACCCCCATCTGGAACCAGTGTGCCCACCACTCCCACGTCGTCTCTCCCACCCCCACCGGAGGCCAGGCTGGAAAGGTGAGTTCTGTGAGCCGGTGGCTATGACCCTCAAGTGAGGGGAACCAATTTGATTAAGAATAGTTACTAGAAAAGTATAAATAAAATCCATAATGTGCAGTTTTTTCCTTTACCGTGCATAGTCCAAAGTCAAGAATATTTTCCCTCTCTTTCATACTATTAAGTATATATTTTATTATAGGTGATAGTTTATTGTTATTATGGTCTCATCCCCTGCACATTTTCCATAAAAAATATAAAAATATCTTCTAAAATATTTGCGTGTTTAGATTCATCCCCTAAAAATTGTTCTAGATTTCATGTAAGCCCTGTGATTTGTCTCATACACATCCATTTTTACCTTTGAATGATTATATCTATGTAAATGAGCTGATAGTGAGCCCATTAAGGTGCTATGTAATTAATTCAGGACCTACCAGAAGAGAAAAGAATTGTATGGGTATGTGGAAGGAATTTAACTTGGCAAGAGTATCAGACCACCAGAAATTAACTGATTATGACTCCTAGAAGCGAATGATTGTATAAGGATGTGTTTACAAGGGAAAGGTAAGACCTGTAATTTTAGAACAATTAGAAGCAGTTATTCTTACATGGCAAGAGTGCTGAGTTAGAGAAGACCAGTTAGGGTTCCAACTCACTCACTTGGAAGTTATTCAATCCCTGAGGGTAAAATACCAGTTACGCCAACCCTTACCTTAGAGGGTGGTTTTGATGAGCAAATGAACAAGTCCACATGAGAGTGCTGTGTGAAACCCTCCATGTGTGTCCAGCAGAGGATGATGGCATGGCATGAATCTAGACATGAGCGATACATGGAAGTCATTTGCCTCAAATTCCAAATTTAAAACAAACTAGACCTGTGTTCTACATTCTTATCCTCTTCCGTGTATGCTGAAGTGTGTCTTGCTGAGCACTGCTGGAGATTGGAGGTTTGGTTGTGTTGTAGGGCAGGCAAGACCGTAAGCCCAGGGAGGAAGAGGTGTCTGATGTTGTTTGCCTAGCCACATGTCACTGCTTATTTCTGAGATGCTATGTAACTCCCATGGCGTCAAATGCTCTGATTCCCCAGGCCAGGGTGGCCCTGGGCTGGGCACACTGGGGCTAAATTAGGTCTTAGTAATAAGGTAACCATTTGATTACCCTGAAGACACTCTCACCTGACCCTAAAGCACCTCCTCTTAGGATCAGCTGAGGTTTCCTGCAGTCCTAGAGAGGTCACCATAGAGATGACCCTTGTCATATGTGATGTAAGATTTGAGGCCAAAAAGAGGAATATTGGAGTCTGACTGACACGACATTGCACATCTCATACCTGCTAGGCTGCGTTCGTTGTTTTGTTCCCTTTCTGGGGCCTGACCATGGTAGAGCCATGGCAAATACTGGTTGAAGGGTCAGGTGAATTAGCCACTCACTGGTTGGGAATAGTTTGGAGCTCCATGAAGTTGGGAAGTTACAAAGGCAGGAGGCCCAGGTAGTCCATAGGTTTACCAAAGCCCTTGGCTTTGAGGATATTCTTCCCAGCTTCTGAAGAGGAAGGCCCAGCCTCTTTTCCTACCCCTGGAAACCCAGGTCCAGGTTTGACCTGGGAGGTCAAGGACCCAGGCTCCTGAAGGACTCCAGCCTGTGTCTCCTTCCCAGCTTGGACTGGCTAAAGCACCCCAGGAAAGGAGTGGACCCCAGTAGGGTGGGACTGCATCCCAGAGTGCCTTGAACACCCTGGGGAGGAGGGTGGACTTTATCCTGAGGCCACGGGGGCTGTTCAGGTTTAGAAGTAGAAAGTGACCACTTCTAAGTTAGCAGCAGCATAGAACAAGCCATCAGGGAGAGGCTACAGAAACGGGCTGCATCTGAGTCTGAGAGAGATGACCACACCCAACAAGGGCAGTGTCCATGGGGCTTGAGAGAGAGGTCAGCAGGCTTGGCTGGACTTGGCTACTGCCTGGAACGCGTGAGGGTTTGGGCTTGTGCAAGTGTGTGGATATTAGAAACAAGAACCTGAGATGGTACTGGAAGAAAAGCAAATTTGAGGGGGAGATGTTCAGCCTGGGTTTGCAAGGTCTGAGGAGCCTGCAAGGCACCCAGGGAGATGTTACAGAGGCCTTGGGGAGGTGTGAACTCAGCAGCCCTCAGCTCGAAGAAGGCCCTGGGATTAAATCCCTAGAGAGCCTGGCACTGAGAACAGATCTCTGGGGAACAGCAGTGGCAGGAGTGGCTTCTCTTCTAAGCTCCTGCCTCTTTTACAGTGGACTGTTGCTATAGGAACTTGGTTACCTTTACCACCTACCATATCCTCTGGCGAGTAAAGTAGCTTTTAGAGTTCAGCACTCCCTTCGTGTTTGCATGTATTTTCCACTGTCACCTTGTGTGGCTTTGAAAAACCATTGATGGCTCATTGGAAATATCAGATGTGCAGTTTCGTTAAGACCAGGAAGCCACTGGGCCTGGCTGTATTACCACTTTGCTGTCCCCTGGCTAGCTTACGTTTTGTGAGTGGGGGAAAAAAAAGAAATAAGAAGACCCCCAACTCCAAATCACATTTGTGCACCGTTGCCCAAGCATATTATGTCAGTTGCACTTACAATAATAGACATTTTCATATAGTTTACTTTTTAAAATTTTTGACAACTGAATTCTTTAGATATGACCCATAATCTGATTTAACATGTGTAAGTATTTTCTGCCCTGTTAAGATACATGATTATTTTCACTGAGGTATATACTTCAGTAGAATTTGTAAAATTTATTGTTGAGATGTACTGTATACCCACATGTAATTAAAATCCAAAAGGAAAACTCTTTTCTTAGGAAAGATATTGAACTATTGTAAGTAATACTTGGATTTTGCAATAAGAACTCACATCTTCTGTAAGCATAGCCCTGCCTAATACACATTGTGCCAGGATGCTGTGCAGTGCTGGGGAGCTCCAGTCCCTTGGTTTCAAAACAAGACTGACTTCTCTGAAGTTCTAGGTGAATCAGGCCAACTGAAACGTCCCTTCAAGCACCTCAGCCCACTTTGGAAATGCAACCGGGCATCGTTGTGAGCTTGGAGTTTTCCATTTTTTCCCTCAAGTATATTAGTGTGCTAGATGTTATTAAAACTTGGAATGATAAATTGACCTAGAAAGAAAGTGCCGAAGAAACAATATACAAAATTAAGGTGAGGGATTAAAACTAATCCATCTCCACATCTCCTAGTGCAGCTTCCTTGATAGGGCTCTCTTAGAAGCAGAGAGTGTACCATTAGTTTTCATGAAATTAGAACTTAAGTTGTGCAAAAACAAAACAAGAAAACCAGAACTGTTTGCAGAGGCCCTCAGGAATACAAGATGCAACTGTTTAATGAAAACAGATTTTTAAAATGCTTCCATTTTGAAAATGTACTTTCGAGCAGAGAATTTCTAAATATTTTCTTTTTGAAAGAAAACAAAACTACAGGAACATTTGAACCGTTCACGTTCAAGTATTCAAATGAAACAAGTAAATAAGCAAACAGTGACCACACCGCAAGCAAATTATGGCTCTGGGGCATTGGGGAAGGCCAGGCCTGTTCTCCTTCCATCCCTGCAGTGACTTCTCCATCTTGTGGGCCTTCTCGGAAATGGCAGTTACAGACTGAATGCAAGAGAACAGTGAGTCCAGGGTCTGGGGCTGATGGTGCTTGAAGGAGATCAGCCCTTGTGCTGGGACGAGGGAGTCCACTAGAATAAGGCCTGTCCTGCACTGTCAGGGCTCAGTGGGAGGATGTTAGAGGAATCTCAGACCCAGATTTTAGGGGACAAGGGAGGACCCTCCCTGTGGACATGCTGAGCTAAAACCTAAAGGGTTTAGCCATGTACCTTAAGCATGGAATTCTGTTCTCCTTTCTACTTGTAGTAGTGCCATTGTTTACTATGGGTGACAGTCACCTGCTTGTTTTACAGATTAATGTCAAGAGCCCTTATAAGAGTTTGGGAATGGTCTTTCTCATTGGACAACTGGTGGTCTTTCTCATGGACAACTCTGTTGTCCCAGCAGAGTTTTTTCTATTTCCTGTGAGATCATAAGCCCAGATACAAGTAATGACACCCACTCCCCATCCCCCAGGGAGGAATAATGGATAATAAGGGATGAATTTTGGTAAGAACACTTAACATGAGATCTACCCGCTTAGCAAATTTTTAGGTATGCAATACCTTATCGTGAATTACAGGCAGTACGTTGTGTAGCAGATCTCTGTAACTTACCTTGTGTAACTGTAACTTTATACTCATTGAACAGTAATTCCACATATCCCCCTTTCCTTAACTATCTCTGGTAACCATCATTCTATTGTCTACTGCTATAGCATTGACTATCTTAGATGTTTCATATCAGAGGAAGCATGCAGTGTTTGTCCTTCTGTGATTGGCTTATTTCCCTTAGCATAGTGTCTTCTGGGTCTATCCATGTTATCACAGATGGGTAGGTTTTCGTTTTTTAAAGCCGAACAATATTCCATTGTGTGTATATACATCATTTCCTTTATCTGTTCATTTCTTGATGGACATTTGGGTTGTTTCCATGTCTTGGCTCCCTAAAATAATGCTGCAGTGAACATGGGAGTGCAGATATCTCTTTGAGATGCTGATTACAATTCTTTTGGATAGTTCTTTTGGATACTTCTTCCCAGAAGTAGTACTGCTGGATCATAAAAAAAGAGAATGCAACTTTAAATTTTATTTTATTGTTATATGTGCTTTACCTGTACCCAGTATAAATTTAAAAGTTGTGAAGGGGTATACAGGGAAAGCGAAGTTCCCTCCTGCTCACTTATCCTCCTTAGAAGCAAAACTCCTACCAGTTTCTTATGTATACCTCAGAGACATTTTTTTGTTTGTATAAGCATACAGTGTTTAATATGATTTGACACAAATAACAACACACTACACAAACTATTCTGCATTTTGCTTTCGTACTTAAACATCTTGTTTCTCTTTCCATAGCAGTTCTTGTAACTGGTGTGTTCTCTCTAATGCCTGCATCATACTTTTTTCTCTGGGTGCTACTTTATCTACCCAATCCCATACTGATGGGCCCCAGTCTTTTGCTATTACAGATGGTGCTGCAGTGTAATTCTTGTACGTGTGTCATTTTACACACGTGTGATTATCTATAGGATAAATTCCTAAAAATGAATTTAGTAAATTCCAACGGTTGTACATTTTAAATTTTGATTGATTCCTACCAAAGTACTCTTCATAAAGATTATAGCAATTTTGATTCTCAACAGCAGTGTGTAAGAGTTTGTTTTCCCATTCCCTTGCCAAAGGGTCATTACACTTTTCAATCTTTGCTCATCTGGTAGTGAAAGATCGTACGTCAGTAATATTTTAATTTGTGTTCCTCTTGCTCTGAATGTGATCGAACATGTTTTCATATGTCCAGGGCCCTTTTATGTTTCCTTTTCTCTGAATTTTTGGTTCATGGTCACTGAGGGTTTTTTTTCTTATTGAATTGTAGGGGTTCTTTATAAACTGTGATAGGGGTAGCAGTTATTTTCCTCAGTCGTTGGTCTTTTTAATACTTCATGTATGGTGTTTTTACCACGTAGAAAAATTTCAGTTTTAAGAGTTACATTTATTAATCTTTTTTATCTTCTGGGTTTTTTGTGTTCCTACTGAGGAAGGACTTTTCTCCCAGGGTTTCTTCTAGTGCTTCTATAGCTATGTTTTTCACATTCAAATATTTTCTCTATTTGGAAATTATTTTGGCAAATGGTATGAGGCAGAAGTCTAACTTCAATTATTTTCTATGTTTCAATACCATTTACTGAATAATCTCTTTTTCTCTACCAATAGAAATTCAGATTTGTTTATGCATCCATGTGTCTGAATCATTCACTTAGGAGTATCGCCCATTTCCTCCTGCTGCCTGTCTTCCCTGACCAACCATTCCAGGCTCTCAGGAGCTCTCCTTCCTCCCCATTTGTCTTCACCATGTCCTTAGTAGTCATTAGAATGTGACTATGTCACGTGCTAGCTTGGACAGTCCTGTTGTCATTTTGTCGTCTGCTGTTGGGAAGTTTTGTGTGGTGATTCACAGTGCTTGGATAAAGATCCCAGCCACATTTTGGGAAACTGGAAAAAGTAGGAGCCTCCTGTGTTTAGTGGCAGCTTCTCCTCCCAGTTCAAGCTCCCACTTAAGGGAATCTCACTTCCTGGGCCCCCTCAAACACCTCCATCTGCCATTTGTATGGTGATTCCTCCCTCAGAATTAAGGTCTGTTTCTCCATGCATTTCCTGCCTGTTGTAGTTACTACAGCTCTTCACCTGCCGGGCATGCCTTTTGACTACTGCCCTGCGTGTAGCTCACGGATATCTGTGTCTTCCTCATCCGAATTGCCCGTTCTGGGTGGGCTGTCAGTTCGGTACAGATCCGAATGCTTGTGTCTTCCCATTCTCGTCTGCTTTGGCTTTGACCATTTCTTGTTCTGACCTCTCTAGTATCTCTAGGTGCCTTGAGGTTCTACTCGTTTGGTTTTTGAATCACCATTTTTTGCAGTTATGCAATCTATATGCTTTTCTGGATCCCCAGTATTTGCTGGCCGTGTTCTATCACATGATCTACCCAATATTTTCTTAAAAATTGTAACAATTCAGAGTCCCACTGTTCAATGTGGCTCTAGTTAAAAAAATTTAAATTGGTTCATCAAAATATATTTTTTAAAAACCCAAAACATCTCTGAGAAAATCATAGATTACATGTAGAATGGGATAAAAGACATGGCCTTTCAAGATCATAGTTAATGGCATTGGCCCGTGATTGCCAGCAGGGAATGAAGGTACTGGTGCAGCCTGATTCCCCATCATCCAAGCAGAGAAGCTGTGTGCTCCTAGGACTGCACAGCGGCGGTTTCCTTCCCTGCCTGCTGCCAGTTCTTGATAGCAATCTGTTACAAACAACTGGAGTCCCTGTAAGGCAAAATATGGTCCTCATTAATTGATTGTGCTACATCCAAAGTACACAAGAGGAGAAACGCTGGATGGGTCGATGGAGTGATTTCACAGTCGGGTCTGTCCTCTTGATGGTAGCTTCATGCAGTGACTGTGGGCACTTGAGGACTTGGGCTCTACCCTGCCAGAGGACTCTGGGTCCTCAAGAGATCTCGAGATTCTCTCTCCCACGTGTATTTAGGATCTGACTCCTTCTCACCATTCCTACTACCATCAGTGTCATGGTTTTCATTTGTCACTGGCCACAGTGGTTTTGCACTGACATTGTACAAAGATCACAGAGCAAAAAGGTGTGTATGTGTCTGAGTCATTTCTCCTTGGGATGCTGCCATCTGCCCTTTTATCCCATTTCTCCACTCCGGCCCTCAAAGCCAAGCAAGAGGAATAAATAAGCTCCACTGTTTTAATGGAAGAAGAAGACTGAGTTTCTGGGTCCAGTTTGGAAATTGTGTATGTATGTAGGATACACAAGTCCCACCTACTCCTATTTTTCATTCAGCAAATATTTATTGAATGCACTAATCAAATCGGTCCCAGTCCCTGACATCAGTGGCAGAAGCAGAAGATATGCAAGCCATCAGTAAATAGAGCATTTCCATTGTAGTAAGTTCTGGGAAGCAAATGAACCTTCGTAGAAAAGCTAAAAAGGGAGAGCCCATTCACGTGGGGGTTGAGCACAGGGGCTTCACTGTTGGGAGGGGCACCTCTGGCAAGAGGTTTGGGAAACTGAGTCAGCGATATAAGGCAAATTGCAATTTGCCCAGTGTGGGGTTGGGGAAGGGAAGGTAAAGACAGGGATAAAGAAAAGGAATGAGTCCACATCTTTCTTCAAAACATGATCCTGCAGATCTGGACAAGATGGGAGGCTGGCTGGAACAAATCTAGCATTTAGAGGAGAGGCAGTGTGCAGAGGGAAGAGAGTGTGGGCCTGGAGAGGAGAGGCAAAGAGAAAAGATGGCAGGATGGCTTCAGTCCGGCCATCCAGACCTGGCATCGGGTCACACAGGAGGTACTGGTGGCAGTCAGTGCTTGTGGAAGCTTCCAGGAGAATGGTTGGACTGCAAAGTCAAAAAGGGTTGGACTTGGAGCTGTGACAGGAGAGGACTGACCTCTTTTGGGCTGGAGGACTCACATGATCTTGGACAGGAGGTTGGAAATTAATAGGGAATCGAGAGAACAGGGAAGAACTGCTGTATGCCAAGGTCAAGGCCAGTGGAGAGGCTGAAGCGAGACTGAAGCCAGGGCCTGGAGGCACAGCTTCATGCTCTACACGGGAGCCAGCATGATAATGTGAGACTCCACATGGGGCCTGTCTCCGCAGCACACTGCGTGGGCCCTGCCTTTCCCTCCATGGCCAGGCAGCTGGGATCTGCACTGAAGCAGTGTGTGCGGCAGGAAGGGGAAGAGAAAGCAAGAGGGAGCCTGAAATCCATGTCCTGTCTTTATGTTGGCTGTCTCCAGGATTGTACCAGTGATGACAGAGAAAAGCTGCCTGTTTCTTAGAGCTGCCTCTGGGCTTGCTCATTTTATCATGAGAGCTGGGATGTGCCCCTGAATATGCGAAGGAAGGTTCTTACATTTCCTTGTTTCAGGGCAAGCAAGTGCCTTTGACAGCTGTGTGCAGCCTGGAGCTCCCTCTTCCACTGTGATCGTTAGATCCTCAGTCTCATAGCCAGGTTGTGAGGACGATCTCATTATTCAACATCATTTAATTGCCATTTTATTATTATTTTTGACCTCTAAGTCATCATGTTATATTATCTACTTATGAATTAATTGATAATTTCAAATATCAAATACTTTGCGAACTTAGTTTGGCTCTTGTTAATGTTTAACTAGAGATTATCATTTATTTCTAAATAGGAAACGTTGAAGGTTTGCTTCTTTCACAAATGAGATTTTGCTTGAACTTACCAAAGGGTATTTTTTAAACAGCTTTTTTCTGCAAAATTGACATGCAAAAAATTATACATACATTTGGCATGAGTATACATGAGTGAATGCGTTACCACAATCAAGATAATGGGTCCATTGTTCCCAAGAATTTTCTCCTTCCTTTTTGTGATGACTGCTGCCCTTCCCTGTCCCTAACAAGCGCTGATCTGTCATTATAGATTAGTTTGAGCTTTTTTAGAATTTCATATAAGTGTAGTCATGCAGTAAGTACTCTTTGGGGGAGTCGACTTCTTTCAGATAGCATAATTGTTTTTAGATTAATTCATTTTGTTGTATGTTTCAGTAGTCCATTCTTTTTTATTGTTGAGTAGTATTCCATTGTATGGATAAGCCAGAACTTGTTTGTCTATTTGTTGATAGACATTTAGGTTGTTCCCAATTTTTGGCTATGAATATTTATACATAAGTCTTTGTATGTTCATGTGCTTTCATTTGTCTTGGGTAAACACAGTTATGTATCGGTGGGGATATGTCCTGAGAAATGTGGTGTTGGGTGACTTCATCATTGTATGAACATCAGAGTGTACTCACATAAACCCAGGTGGCATAGCTGGCTCCTACACATCTAGGCTGTGTGGTATGTATAGTGTCTTGCTCCTAGGCTGCAAACCTATACTGCATGTTACTGCACTGAATACTGTAGGCCATAGTAACACAATGAGAAGTACTTGTATATCTAAACATATCTAAATATAGACAAGGTACAGTAATAATACAGTCTAAAAGATTTTTTAAAAATGGTGTACTTAGATAGGGTACCTCTCATGCATGGAACTTGTAGGATTGGAAGTTGCTCTAAGTAAATCAATGAGTGAGTGGTGAATGAATGTGAAGGTCTAAGATGTTACTGTACACTACTGTAGACTTAAACACTGTACACTTAGGCTAGACTAAATTTGTAAAAAATAAAATAATTGCACCATAATGTTATGGCTATGATGCCACTAGGCAATAGCAATTTTTGAGCTCCATTATAATCTGTAGGACCACCACTTTGCGGCCCTTTGTTGACTGAAACATGGTTATGTGTCATATGACTGTTACTAAAAGTGAGGTGGCTGAGTCATACGGTAGGTGCATGTTTAGCTTTTTAAGAAATTGCCAAACTGTCTTTCAAAATGCGCACTAGGGTAATGCCGGCCTTATAAAATAAGATGAAATGTGTTCCTTCCTGTTCAACTTTCTAGAAGAGGCTGTGTCGAATTGGTATTATTTGTCCTTTAAATATTTCTTAGAATTCAGCAGTGAAACTATCTGAGTCTGGAACTTCATCATGGGCAGGTTTAAATCTACAAATTCAATTTCATTAATAGCTACTTATCTGATAGTAATTCATATCAGATCATATGTTTCTTCTTGAGTGAGCTTTAGTAGTTTTTGTCTTTCAAGGAAGTTCTTTCATCTAAGTTGTCAAATGTATTAGAATATAGTTGTTCAGAATAGTCTTTTATTTTAATATCTGTAGAATCTGTAGTGATGTCATCTCTTTCGTTCTTAGTCCTGGTAATTTGTGTTTTCTCTCTTCCTAATGCATCTGGCTATAGGCTTATTAATTTTATTGATCTCAAATAACTAGTTTTTATTTCATTTAGTTTCTTGACTGTTTTTTTGTTTTATGTTTTATTTATACTCTATTTCCTTTTCTCTGCTTACTGGGGGTGAAATTTTCTCTTTTTCTCAGGAGATGAGGTCATTGGTGTGAGACTCTTTTGTCTTTTCTAATATAGGCATTTAGTGTCATAAATTTTCCTCTAAGTATTGCTTTTACTGCACCCCACAAATTTTCTTATGCTGTGTTTTTATTTTCATTTAGCTCAAAATGCTTCTTAACTTCTCTTTTGATTTTTTTCTTTATTCCATGGATTATTTTGAAGTATTTATTTGGCTTATAAATATTTGTCATTTTTCCAGCTGTCTTTCTGTTATTGATTTCTAATTTAATAAAATTGTGGTCAAAGAACATATTTTGTACAACTTGAATCCGTTTAAATGTATTGATATTTGTTTATAGCCCAGAATAAGATCTATTGTGGCAGAGGTTCTATGTGCATTTGAAAAGATTATGTATCCTGATATTGTGTGAAATGTTCTATAAATGTCAATTTGATTGATAGTATTGTTCTATTGTACTATATCCTTAGTGATTTTCTGTCATCTTGTTCTATTACTGATAGAATAGTGAAGAAATCTTATATGATAATTTTGGATTTGTTTATCTCTTGCAGTTCTGTTAGTTTTCTCTCATGTGTTTTGAAGGTCTTTTATTAGGTGCATAAATGTTTACAACTGTTATATTCTCCTGATGACTTGACCCCTTTATCATTTTGAAATGACCTTCTTTATACCTGGTCATATACCTTCTCGTCAAATCTACTTTATCTGATATTAATATAGACTCTTCAGCTTTTTTGAAAAACTGAAAAAAACATAGTTTTAATATAGCATATATTTTCCATTCTTTTATTTGAACATAAATTGGGTTTCATATTAAAAATGGGTTTTCTTGGAGGCAACATATTGTTGAATCTTCTTTTTAATCTGATCTGACAATTTACCTTTTAATTGGAGTGCTGGAACCATTTAATGTGGTATTTGGTTGAGTTTAAATCTTCATACTTTCTATTTTTTATTCCATCTATTTTCCTGGGTTTTTTTTTTTTTTTCCCTTTTTTTGGATTCATCATTCTTTATTAGTACATTTGTCTTCTTCATTGCCTGGTTTGCAATAACTTATTTTAGTGGTTGCTTTTGGGTTTATAGTATACATTTTAACTTACCATAATCTGCCTTTCTGTTATCTTTTAAAGATATTTGAATATTAATAACAAAAATAAGGGTTATATTTACCCAGTTATTATCTTTTCTGATTCTTTTTGTTCCTGTGTATTGATCAAGATGGCCATGTGGTATAATTTACCTTCTTCCAACATTTCTTCTGGTACAAGTCTAGATGATAAATTCTTCCTGTTTTTTTTTTAGTCTGAAAACATATTTCACTTTAATTTTCAAAAGGTATTTTTTGTAAAGTAAAGGATTATAGATTGATAGTTTTTTTCTTTCATTATTTTTTAAAGATGTTGCTCTATTTTCTTCTACCTTACATTGCTTCTGACAATAAATCTAATGTTATCTTTATTTTTGTACCTCAGTATCTTTTTTCCTTTGCTTTTAAGATTCTCTCTTTATCATTGGCTTTTAGCAGTTGGACTTTGATATATATTGGTGTAGTTTTTTTCATGTTTCTTATGCTTGGGATTTAGATTCTTAAATCTGTGGATTTATAGTTTTCTTCCAATTAGAAAAATTTTCAGTACTTATTTCTTCAAAAATTTGTGGTACTCTTTACCTCTCTGCTCTTTTGATAATTCCAGTTGCATATAAATTGGGCCACTTGAAATTTTCACAAAGTTTATTGGTGCTTTGTTGATTTTATTTTCAGTTTTTTTTTTCAGTGTGTTTGATTTTGAATAGTTGTGTTACTCTGTCTTCAGGTTCACTAATCACTTTGTCTGCAGTGTCAATCTGTTCAACTGATTTTTAATACCTTTTATGCCTTAACATGTTAAATCTCTAGCTTCTCGAATATATGGACTATAGTCATAATAACTGTTTTAATATTCTAGCTGACTAGTCTATCATCTGTCTCATTTCTGGATCGGTTTCAGATGATTTACTTCCCCTCCTCATTATGGCTTGTATTTTCTTCTTTGCATGCCTGATCATTTTTTATTGGATGCCTTATCTTGTAAATTTGATCTTGTTGGATGCTAGATGTTTTTGTATTCCTATAAATATTCTTGAGTTTTGTTCTGGGATGTGCTTAACTCAAAAACAGTTTGATCCTTGTTGGTCTTGCATTTTTGGTTTGTTAGGCAGGAGCAGGACCAGAGATATGTTTAGTCTAATATTTTTTCACTACTGAGGCAAGACAATTGTTAGAACTTTAACCAATTTCCCGTGAATTATGAGGTTTCTCTCTGACCATTGGGAATAGGCACTCCTCTCTACCTGGTGCAATCTCCGGACACTGTTTGCTCTGAGTCATGTGGGTGGTAGTTTGGGCTCAAGTAATTTCCTTACGTGTGCTGATCAGTCCTAAACTGAAAAATTGAGGTAAACCCTCTGCAGATACTCAGAGGTCTCTCTCTGTCTGTAGCCTGTTTCTGGTACACTGCCAAGTTAGCCACCTTGGCTTCACCAGACCCCAGCTTTTTCTCCTCTACTCAGGGAGACTTCTGGGCTCTGCCTCGGTTTTCCTTTTTGCACCAGGTCCTGCAAACTTTCTCCAATCAGTAAGCTAAATCAATACTGGGGATCGCCTCCTTTGCTTTTCATCTCTCAGGAATCACTGATAGTCACCCTCTGATGTCCAGTTTCTTGAGTGCTATTGTTTCATATATGTTGTCTCATTTTCAGTTGCTTCAGGTGCAGGTAAAGCTGCTTCCTCTTACACCATATTGACTGAAAGTGGAGGTCCAAGAGCTTTCCCTAACTGTCTCACTAAAACAGGCCTCTAATTATGTGCAGAATATCAGTTGGGTTCAATGTGCCAACTTTTATTTTATGGATAATTTTTATTAGGAAAGCCAATTTCTGGTAAGAGCAAGAAAGCAACATGGAAATGATGGGTTTTGTTGTCTATAAAGTTGTCCAATTGCTGCAACATGCAGTTTTGTAACATTGCTCATACCGCTGATACAGACATCCTAATTCAGTCAGTGTGTGTTGATGGCACTCAGCCAGGCACAGGAGCTGTGGAGGAAGGAAGAGAAGTAAGAGCCAAGGACTGTGCTCTGATGAGTTTACAGCCTTACCAGGAATGATGTTCATTCACAGCACAGTGAAGAAACAAACCAATCATTTGTGATGATGAGCCAAAAGGACCCAGCTAAGAGTTTGGAGAAATAAAGAGCAGTGTCCACTGTGGTCATCAAAGAAAGTGTCTCAAAGAACTCAGAAGGGGAGAGTATTTCAGGAAGTGAGGTGCTACTAGGCAAAGGAACTAGACTTCTTTGGGGAGCATGAAGGTGAGTGGCTTGATCAGCATGGGGGACATTTGGGGGGACAGTGGGAGGTGAGTTTAGCTAGTAGGTCAGATTCTGAGATGTCTTTAATTGCTTCTACATTTCAGATTTTATTGGAGTCCACCAAATCAGTGTTAACTTTTTATGACAGAGAGAAAATGTTCTCAAAACTCATTCTGTTTCAATCAAATTTTGACTACATAAGAAACTACCAAAACTGTGGCTTAAAACCACCACCATGTATATACCATGCATATGATTCTGTGAGTTGGTAATTTTGGCTGGGCTGCACCTGAGCACTTAATCTGGTCTCAGTTGGGTTCACTCAGGTGTTTGCAGTTAGCTGGTCATTGATTGTCTTACCTGATACCTGGCAATTGGCTGGCTGTCAGTTGACTTGAAGGGGCAGATGGGCACCCTGCCTCATTCTCCAGCTGCCTAGCCCAGGCTTGTTCAGATGGTGGTGGTTGTAGGGTTTCCAAGGGCAATAGGGAGTAAGTCCCAGTGTGCAAATACTTTTCAAGCCCCTGAGTGAACTGAATCACATTTCTGATTGTCCCATTGGCCAAAGCAAGTCACAGGTCAGCCCAGATTCAAGGGGATGGAGAAAGACTGCTTTTTTTTTTTTTAAGGAGCTGCTACAACATTTTGTGTCTATTTTTATAAGATACCCTACGTGCTTTAAGAACTTATTGTGCAATAAGCAAAGAGAAGAGTGACCTGCTGACTGTTGAGTTTAAACTCATCCCTTTGCTCAAAAAGTCATTGCAGGCTATCTGGCAGACTGAAATTATATTTTGAAAGGTTTTCAAATGGTTTAAAAAGTGAAGCTAGTATGTTTTAATCTCTCCTATTTGTCTTTATAAAGATTTAATGTTTAGTCTATTTGCAGATTATTACAGCAACAAAATGCCAACCCATCACTGAAAAAGAAAGACTGTAGTTGACAGAAAATCTCCCCCCCAGGGTTTGGTCGAGTCATCTCTCTCAGTTGTCTTTGCTCAGCCTGGGCAGTGGGTTTGTTCTCTTAAGAGCCAAGAGACATTCCAAACGACTTAAGATGGAGATTGGACTGGTTGTCTTGTGTTGTTTTTCTGGCAAATCACTTTTCCACTAAAAAAGCAGCAAGTCTTACAAAAAAAAAAAAGAGGTTACTGTTTATGTGTTTAAAAACCCCATTGTATTATGGAACAGATGTACTGTTTATTTCTGAATCTAGGAAATCATTGTCATTATCAAGTATGTAATTTTGGTTCTTTCTGGAACCAATCCTTTTATTACTCAAGTTAGCATAATGGAAATAATGCTAAATGCCTATGAGCAAAACAATGTCAGCCATTTAGTTGACCTCTTCCTCCTCAAAAAAGGGGGGTTAATAGAGGAAGGAGGTGACCTAAGTTAAATATTCCTGATTACCATGTAGTAGGTTTTTTTGGTTCCTTGACAATAGTGAACACCCCCAGAAAGAAATGGCTGGAGACTATTTGTGACCTCAGTCTGGGATCTGGACACGGATTCCCAGATCTGCTCTTCACTCAGTGGGAGATGAAAGAATTCAGGGTCCTCCTGAAGCCACCCCAAGGTCAGACGGTTGGTAAGTTGGCAAGGTAGCCAAAGCTACCTTGGTGTCTCTCTCCTTCTGACTTTGCATCCTCTGACTCTACATCCTACTCTCTTCCCATGGACGGGGATCCCTCCCTGATGTACATAAATCCCTCCAATATGTGTTACACTAATATTTGGATTTAAAAATCTTATTTTCCCATGGATGTCCACTATGATTTCAGAGTATATTTTCCAAAGGAAAGAATGTTAAAAATTCTGATCCTCTTTAGGGAACTTTTTATGGCTTATATGCTAAAATCTGACAAATGAGCCCTGAGTTTCCGTTACATCTAAGCACTCACTTTTAAGCATGTGTGCCTTACAGTGTACCCCTGAGTTTCCCCCACAGCCCCAGTGCTCGGCAGCCTCACAACAGTGCTGAGGGGCACATCCACACTTACGCACCAGGGGACACAATCCCTCTTCCCCTCTTAGGGTGGTAATAGGCTTGGGTTCTGCCAGTCTTTTACACTTATGAAGGTGCTAGTCAATTTTGATGTCATTTACTCAGCTACTACAACTTGCACTTTAAATTCCCTTTGTGGTTCTTCGTGCATTCTTAAAACGGAGGTCAGTAAACTGTGCTCTTTGCTGAGCACAGTTTCAGTGACTTAGGGCTGAAGTTCTTGAAACCCCTGTCACTTGGGCAGAAGAACATGAGTACAAATTACATTCACTGAGACAACAAGGGGAGCATCCTGGTGCAGTTCAGAGACTTTACAGGAAGACAGATGTGTGGAGCTATTAGATGCAAGCACGTGCCCCTGAGGGTGGATTCTGGGTTAAGATGTCATGTAAACTCTCACGCAAAGGGAAGGAAGATTTGATGATCCTCTATATGCACACTGTTTGTGGATTTGGCTCCTCTATAATAGTAACAATTTTTTTCCAAAAAGTTGAATTCGAAATGTACTATTATTTCTAGGGATTTTTCAGTGCCCATACAATTTTTTGTTGGCCTCCATTCCTTTCTCTAGTACAGGGATCCTCAAATTTTTTAAACAGGGGGCCAGTTCACTGTCCCTCAGACCATTGGAGGGCCATTGGAGAGTACGACGCACATTCCACACATGCGCACTGTGGGCCTGGGACGAGTCGGCTGTTAAGCAGGACAGGCAGCAGCGGCCAAAACACCTGGCAGGCTGGATAAATGTCCTCGGCGGACCATAGTTTGAGGACCCCTGCTCTAATATCTTATTTAGGCTCCTTTGAGCTCAGTGTACTCCCAGCAGTGAGAGGCTAGCTAAGAACTCCCATGATTGTCAGCCATGGGACGGGCCTCCTGCATATCCAGGGAAGGCTGGCCATTCGTGTCCCCACCCTCCATTGCCACTTCCTTGCACCAGAGATCAGGGGCAACTGGGTGTCCCTGGCAGTTCTTAGCTCTGTCCCTGTGGCTCTGTTATTAACATGTCTCAGTCCCTCCCTGTGTGGTTCTCTCCTTCCTGTCCCTTTGTTTCCTGCTGGTACCACCTCCCTCTCTCTACACACTCAGCATCAATTTTTTTGCCTGTAACTTGGGTTCATTTTCTATTTTGGCCTCTCATACCTTGGTCTAGTACAAGGCCACCAAGGGCCTCCTGACCTCCAGACAATTTGGCTTCTGCTTCTCCCAAATGCATGTTCTCTCCCCACCTCCCAGTTCAGAGTCCTGGGTGCATGACTGTGATTAGTTCAGCCTTCTGCGCCAGGAGACCCATAAGCCACTCGACAGCCTGCCTTTAGATGAGGCTGCCTTTAGGTCAGGAACCCACCCTGCATTCATGCACTGTTGCCAGGGGACACAGTCTTGTGCAAAAAGCTGCTTCTCTGCAGGTCGCCGTCATGAGTATTCCATTAGAGAATGGGCTGGGGGTGTGAAAGCGCTGCGACTAGCATATACAAATTATTCTGACTTCATGCATCCTCTTTATTCAATAATTGATTGATTCATCAGGCCATCAGTGAGGCTCTTCTACGTGCCAGGGCACAGATAAATGAGAAAATAGGATCTAACCCCAAAAGTTAGGTTGCCAAGAAAAGAATATGACACATATCTGGACATAATAAAGACCAAATTCAGGGCAGTGGTAATCTCTAGGGAAGAAATGAAAAAATAAGGAATTATGCTGACACGTGTATCATGACAGGTGCTGCAGGAATGATACTTAATACCAGTGGTGTGGAGAGGGCATCAGTAAGCACTGGGACCCTGGCCTGACAGCTGGTTTAAAAGCCCAGCTCTGCTATGTCCTAAATGTAACTTCTCTATGCCTCAGTTTCCTCATCTATAAAGAAGGGGATAATAACAGAACTTAGCTCTTTCAATTCACACAACAAGAGGTTGTATGGGTTAAAAGAGCTATTACATGTAAAGTAACTGGCATATCATATCATCTCCATAAATGTTAACTTATTGCCTACCATATCTCAGTGAAATAGAGTTTCGGCTCCAGATGTCCCAGCGTAGGAGGCTCTAACCAGGTGGGATTGCTGGAGCAGACCCTGGGGCTGGTAAGGTGAAGATTAAATATTGCAATTCCTCTGAGTAAATCATCCACTCTCTCGCAAAATCTCTCTGGCCTCTTGCCACCTGCATTCCTGTGTGGCTTCACTGGGTTGCAGCTGCCTCGGGTGTAACTTTAGATGACTTCAGCCTTCCAGGTGCGTGCCGGTGTGGCATGCAGTCCTGGCGACTGACCCAGCTGGTAGCCATGATGGAAGGTTCAGATCAAACCCTCAGCCCACTGGAGCCAGTCGGGTTTGGGAACTGCCAGTGTTCTCCAGACCTGGCCTTGAGGACAGTACAACCCCCCACCTCCTCCATCCCTACCTTCCATAGATTTTAGACTTTTAGTATGCGGTAATCTCTGTTGCGTGCCTTCTATAGCCCAGATGCTGTTCTAAGCAAGTTCTCATTTACATTCTCATTCAAACTTTACAGTACCTTAAGAATTAGAAATATGATTATTCCCATTTTAAAAATAAGTAAACCGAGGTTCAGAGAGGGTAAGTGGCCAGCCACACTCAAGTCTTCTCATTCCAAGCCCTGTGCTCATTCCTTTATGCCATGGCTGGTCCCCAGACAAGCCAAGATAAACATTGCAACAACTTCCAGTCATTGTAGGTATTTTCCTGGAAGAACTTAATATGAAAGAGAGAAATCTGTTAAAGATGCTTTTCTAGCAAAAAGACTTTACCATGCTGGCTTGAATTTTGGTGCTTTTCTTTTTAATGATAGTTTGGAGCAGGGGTCCTCAAACTTTTTAAACAGGGGGCCAGTTCACTGTCCCTCAGACAGTGGAGAGTGCACACTGTGGGCCTGGGACGAATCGGCTGCTAAGCAGGACAGGCAGCAGTGGGAAAAACACCCAGTGGGCTGGATAAATGTCCTAGGTGGGCAGCATGTGGCTCTTGGGCCGTAGTTTGAGGACGCCTGGTTTAGAGTATCCCCTTTGGTTAAAATGTAGTCTAGCATTTGTATTATACCTTGAGCCCATTTCCAGAAACAAGATTTATAGGGCCAGGGTTTGTATTCCCACATCTTGAGTTTATCCAGGTAACCAAGGATATTGGGAAATTTAGCTTATTAATATTTATAGCTCTTTGTCCCCAGTAGAATTAAGGAACTTTAGAACAGATAAGCTCATGAGGGTCCTTCCCTTAAAGTTCCTTCAGTTCTCTCCTCCTGCTCCAAGAATCTGTTAGGGCCCTTGAGAATGGGTCTTGCATAACTCAAGGAATTCTGCTGTATTTGAGGAAAAGAGCCATTCCTCATTTTCTTTCAGTTACAAGCTTCCATTTCAGTTCTTCCAATACTGAAGTGATTAGAGAGCCTCCATGTATTGCTAATGCTGCCTGCTGGTGCATTCACAGGTGAACTGTGCCTCAGAGCCAGTGTGGGATCTGCTTTTGCAAGATTCAGGTGGGCAGGAAGATGATCTATGTGTCCTTTCCTTAGAGACTCCCAGGAAGGAATGACAACATCCTCTTGACTCAGTTGGACACTACTTAACTTTCTCAAGTTCTAACACTAGTCTAATTCTAAACAATTTTAAACAAGCTCTAACATTCTCATTTTAAACAAGGAAAGGATATTAATGTCTATATAGAGAAGCTTCACTGTGACCAGGTATAGTCACTAATGACCAATTGTAAAAGCTGAAATGTTTTAGAACAAGCTAAAGTCACAAATGTAAAAGAAATGGTGAGCTGCTCATCCAATGGTCATAGACCAGCAATATAATATAGTTCCTCTCTCTTCCCTCTGAAAAGAGAACTCGGGAGGCGAAGCTACCAGTCCTACAGGAGGAACCACACGGGGCAGACTGCAAAGCTGGGCTCAAATTCCCCATTTAGGAGGAAAACAGCCCCTAAAATCATTCTTCTGTGTAAAGTACCTTACTTTTGGTTTTGTTTCTAAATTCTGGAACTGGATGTAACTTTTGATGTTTAGCTAGCTTTGGGCTTCAAAGATATTTGATAATAAATAAAAATTATTTATCTACTCAGGAAGGACTTTTGAGTCTTAAAGAGAAATAAGATGACTTTAAAAAACATTCCAGACTTATAGGAAATTTTAGACAATTACAGAAAATTATAGAGCAGTAAAGAGCATCATATGTAAAACTGAAGTCTTCATCTCTTTGACTTCCGTTCTTTCCTAGAGATGATCACTACCTTGAATTTGGTGTTTATCATTTCCATATATGTTTTTGTATTTTTACTAAATATATATGTTTCTCTAAGTATTGTATAGTTGTACCTTGCATTTATTTAAACTTCATAGAAATGATAGCATACTCTTCCTTCTCTTCAAACTACTTTTCACTGTCAATATAGTCTGCTTTGAGAATTAAACATGTTCGTCCATACCATTCTAGTTTATTAATTTTCACAGTTGTAGAGTATTCATTTGTAAAAATATGCTATAATTTATTTTTATTTTTCTGTTTGTAAATGTTTATTATTTCTAATTATTAACCAACATCAGTACAAAACAGTACAACATATAGTATTCTTTATTACACATGTTAGTGTAAAAGTTTATGCATGCAAAAGTTATACTTTGGTATAAACCTAGAAATGGAATTTCTGGGCTATAGGATATATATATCTTCAAAGGTATTAAGTATGTCTCCAAAATGGTTATATCAACTTAGACTTCTAGAAGCAATGTACGAGAGTTCTTCTGTGCCAGTGCCTAGTGTCTTCAGATGTTAATTTTTGTCAATCTGCAATCTGATAGGTGTGAAACAGTTACCACTGTGGGTTCAGCTTGCATTTTTCTTCTCTGGTTCTAATGAATATGAGTGTGGCTCATATATTTATTGGCCATTTAACTTTCATGATTAGTGAAATGCTCATTATTGTCTGTCTAGTTTCCCCCTGGGTAGTTTGTGTTTTTCATACTGATTTGAAGGGGTTCTTTCTGTATTATGTATACTAATCCTTTGTGGTTTATACATGTTATGAGTAGCTTCTCCCAGGCTGTTACTTTTCTTTATTCTTAATTTATGTAGTCTTTCAATATATATATACACACACACACACACATACATTTAAAATTTAAATATATGCAAATTTATCAAGTCTTTCCTTTTTGGTTGCTCTTTTTGGGTTCTGTTCTATAAAATTCTTTGCTATTCTAGATCTGACAGTTTTAAAGTTTTGCTTTTTACATTTTTTATTTAAACTACCTAGACTTTATCTTTGTTTGGTATGAGGAAGGGCTAGCTGTATTTCGTTTTATATGGCTAACAGTTGTCTCTGCCCCATTTGTTAAACAGTTCATTGCTTTCCCACCAGTATGTGATGACACATCTGATGTGAATTGGGATCCCAGATGTGTATGAATCTGTGTCCTGGCTCTCTCTGCCACTGCATCAGTTCATGTTTCCGTTCGTGCACCAAGACCGCATGCACAGTTGATCGTTGTGGTTTTAGAATGGGCTTGCTATCTAGTGGGGCCAGTGCTCTGCTCTGTTCTTATCCAAAATTTTCTTGTTATCCTTGAAACCACAGGTCCTGCATAAAAATTTTGGATTCAGCTTGTAAAGTTTCATGAAAAATTCTTTTGGGATGTTGATTTGGAAATGTGTTAATTGAAAAAAGGAGAGTTGCCATTTTGACTACATTGAATCTTGCTACACATAAATGTGATACAGCTTTCATTTATTTGACTCTTTTAATAAAGTTTAAAAGGTGTCTTATAGTTAGCTTATGGTTAACTTGGTAAATTGTTGCTGGTATATAAAATGCAATTGATGTTTATGTTTTATATACAGAAACCTTGCTGGATTCTTATTAATTCCAATAATTTGTAGATTTTCTTTGATTATCTATATCAACGGTCAGATTATCTGCTAATAATGACATGTTGTATTTCTTTCCCTTCCTTATGCTTTTTATTTTTCTTAGTATACTGGATAATGATGAGGGTTATCCTTGTATCATTTCTAACATTAAACTGCTCTTAATGTTTTAGCATTAAGAATAATGCTTACTGTAGTTTTTTTTTTAATTCTAAAACTAAGATAAAAACATTTCTAAAATATATTTTATCAATTTATTTAGCCAAGAAGATAGCTTGGGTAAAATTCTACTTGAATTCAGTGAAAATATGCCTGTAAGGTAGAGAACATAGGTTTCTTAGTGCAGGAGAAAGATGTGAAAAAACTACAGTAAGTATCTTTTGCTAAATAGCCATTGTCAGATTAAGAAGTCTTAACATACCTCCACCTTAAAATATGTATGGAATGTATTTATATTTTATGCATATTTCTGAAATACTTTTTGATTATAACACCCGTTATCGATGACTGCTTATGTGCCAAGCATGTTGCTTGGTGTATTAGGTATATTACCACCTTTTTGTCTTGCCAGCTCTTGCAAGCAGTTTACTTATCCCCATTCACAGACAAAAATTTTGAAACAAGAAGACCCGAGACACTCAATAAGTTTCCTCCAGGCATTGCCTAGGTTGGCAATTGGCAGACCCTCAATTCCTACCAAGGTCTGACTCATTCCCCCGTCAGCGCTTGTAATCACAGGGCAAGCAACTGAGACGCTAACTCATTGTATCTTCAGGTCATCACTGAGTGGTCTTGTCACGTCATCCTTTAGGCAGCACCAAGAGTCACTGGCTGCAGAGAGAGAGAGGCGGCGGCAGGAGAGAGAAGAAAGGTTGCAGAGAATAGAACGGGAAGAAAGAAACAAATTCAGGTAAGAAGGATTTTAAGATTTGTTTAAAATAATGAATTAAAGATTAAAGCACATGACTTTAAATCTGTATGTAATTAATGCTGGTGTTAAAGTGTTTGTTTGCTTCAAATCCTGTCTGTATCTTTAAGGAAGAGAAAGACATACCTGAAATAGGCTAGATCTGGTTTAGTATGACCTTTCTTTCTCCAGCCATATGGCAGGAAGTACAGATAGCCAAACACAATTAGGGATTTGTATGTTCCTGGATCTTCTGTTATTTAAAATAGTCTTGTCCAGGCCTTCCTGATGACGGAGAGCCTAATTGTTTTAACTTAATTTGCCATCTCTCCCTAGTGCACCTCATGTTTTATTCATATTCTATTGGATGCCTAAATGCTTTTCCTACTTTCTGGTTTGCTTTTTGCTTCCTGTAACAATGTTCAACATATTTTTTTAAAGAACAATCTCTCTTCCTATGTGGGGGGAAAGTCATTGTGTTGATTACTCTCAGCCTATTGCTTGCTAGTCTCCTGGTCTCTGTCCAGCTCCAGGGATGTGTTCCTGGCTGTGGCCCATTCCACGTTCCATATCTTGGCCTGTCTGTTCCCACTAAGTCCAGTGTCCCTGGGCTTCTCCTTCAGCCAGTTCACCTGTTCTCTGCATCTTCCAGCTTCACCTCCTTCACACCTCTCCTTTGGGCTTCATCCTATGTGGTTCTTTATGGATATAAAACACTTGCTGCATCTTGCCTGGCACATTTCATTCCTTCCACTCTTCCTTACCTCCTTTCCACCCCCCTCCTGCTTCTCCTGTATTTCCTCTCCCTTCGTCCTCTTCCTAGTCATCTCCGATGTACCTTCTACATACATAGCTTTTCCACGCCCCACTTCCTATTTCCTCGGGTTCACTTTCTGTCAAAAACCATATTCCCATCAATTACTCCTAGTTAAAACTACAAGGAATGTAAGACATTTTCAGTGAAGATTTACAGATTCAATAACTTAGTTTTTTCCAGAAGCCAAGAAGAGTGTGTTTAATTGTAGAAATGATCGAAATGTGAGTAGAATTGTGAAGTTGCTTAAACTATAAGTCACTGCTTCATGAAAACAAATACCTCGTGTTTGTGGGTGAAATGCTAATCCTAGCTTTTGTAAGACTGGGTGAATGGGCTGTATGAAGTCAATTATTTGGCATACCCTGAGCTGTCACATTTCTACTAAACAATACATGGAAATACCACCCTTATATGCACCATTTCTCATAAGGTAGCTGTGCAAGTTGTCAGTTTTAGAAGGATCAATTCTTGAAACCCTGAATTAGGTTAAATGCTTCTTAATTTATGGTTTTCTGAGAGATCTGCATATTTTACTGCCAGATAGCCCCAGGAATCTGAATGAAATATGTGGAAAATTCAGAGATTAGCATACATACCAACATTTTTGATGGAAAACCTCAAAAACAGGGTACCAGTTCTTGGTAAAATGGAATCATCCTGTTTCCTACTGCATCACTGAATACAACCATAAACCATGGGAGGTATGCACAGAATTCTGAATACTGAAATGTAAAAGGGAACAGGTAAATTGGGAAAGGAGACTAAAACTCAAAGTTCTACCAAACCAGTGAGAATTTATCATTTTTTGCCTCCAATGTCACTTGGAATGTACTCAAAGACACCTCAAATCTAGAAGCACATACCAAATATGGACCAAAAGAGGTCCCCAAAAAGCCCTCTTTTTATGAACCTAGACATAGTAAGGGGAATTGTTAAGGGACAGAGAGTAGAGAAATCCTGTTTTTTCTTTGTCTCCTACCCTAGCCTCCAATCAATATTGCTAAAGAATCACAATGATGGCAGCAATGTTCAGGCAGATGCCTAAAACCCTAAGGGAAGGGGAACTCTTCCTCTGATCAGAAAAGCTCTGTGACTTAACAAGTAGTAGGCAAATCATAAGCTCTCTGTCCTCTTGCTGCATTGCTCTGGATGCATATGTGGTTACCAAAAGCATACAGCAGAATAGGGAAAATGAAGCCCAAGCTTTCCAGCTTGAGGACCAGGAAGGGAAACCCAAGATGAGCCAGAGAGTGTTAGGAAAGTCACAAAGAGCAGGGAGATGAAGAGAGCACTCCTGAGCTCATATTGGATTTGTGAGTGTGTGCTTTAGAACCTACACAATACGACATAGACTTTGAGAACTAAGGACAGAGTGGATCACCACCCAGGACCCAGAAAACTGAGCTAATATTAGAACTAATATCAGAAGACAGGTTATAAGACACTGGCTGAACCGAACCTGGTTGATTGCCTGCTAATACAAAACCAAATCACGAAGTTTAAATGAGACCCAAAATCTCATCACAAAATATGTAAAATGTACAGAGTACAATCCAAAATAACTTTTCATACAAAGAACCAAGAAAATTTTAACTCAGAAAAAAAAGAATCAATGCTAACCACAAAAGAACATAGATGTTGTAATTATCAGAGACTTTAAAGTAGCCATTATAAACATGTGTCAAAATGTAAGGAGAAATACTCTTGAAACAAAAAGATAAGTCTCTGAAAATAAATAAAAGATATAAAGAAGAATTGAATGACAATAAATATAGAACTGAAAAATTAAAAAACCAAAATTAAAAATTCACTGGATGGGCTCAATAGAAGAATGGCAATGAGAGAAGAAAGTCAGTAACCAGAAGTTAGAACAATAGAAATTTTCCAACCTGAAAACTAAACAACACAAACAAAAATTGAGCAAAGTGAACAGGGCCTTAATGACCCATGTGGTAATACCAAAATGTCTAGCATTCATGTCACTGGAGTCCCAGAAGTATAGGACAATAGGACAAGAGTGCATTATAATATACATTTAGCCATTATTTCCTTCATATATTGGCAGGGTGAGGCTTAGACCAGGATGTCTGTCATCAGAGACATGCTCATAACTTTTCAGTTTTTGTTCTTGGTTTCAAATGATTTTCACTTGTCATTTAAGAACACAGGGAGAATCCTGGCAAAATGACCCTTGTCCAGGAAGGAATGACAGTCATCAAGCAGACCATGGGCAACTGTTATGGTGACTGCTGTTCCATGTTTCTGAGAGTGTGTGTGAAAAGAAATTCAAAAAAAGGAACTAGGAAAAGCTTTACAAAGTAGTCCCTGGGATTACCCAAATGGCTGACCTTTCATCAGCCATTTCATTGATTTAAATTGTTCATGCTCCTTGTGCTTTTTGCAGCACATCTAAAATGTGTTTCTTATCTGTTGTGATTTTCATTGAATGTGGTCTTAAGCTTCCTGGGTTATTGGAAATTTTAGTTCTAGTGTGGAAAGTGATGAGGATAGATGCTTATAAATGATGACAAATCTGAGTCCTTGTTGCATCTTTCTCCCCATCCTAATCTGCTTCAGTCCCTCTGATTTAATTGTCCCTTTAATATCCAGTTACCAGTGTACCAAGGGGTAGAATACTTAAGCTACATTATGAGATCCAATGTAGTAAGCAATGATGTCAGGATTCTCCAGGAAAATAAATGGTTCACTGAGAAGTGACTGACCACATTCCTTTTTTTTTTTTTTTGAGACAGGGTCTTGGCGTTGTTGCCCAGGCTAGAGTACAGTGACAGAATTTGCAACCTCAAATTCCTGGACTCAGGCGACCCTCCTGCCTCAGCCTCTAAGTAACTGGGATTGCAAGTGCATGCCACCACACCTGGCTAATTTTTCTACTTTTTGTAGACACAGGGTCTCCTTGCTCAGGCCAGTCTTGAACTCCTGACCTCAAGCAATCCTCCCACCTTGAGTACTAGGATTATAGGCATGAGCCATTGTGCCCAGCCTGACTGTGTAGTCTTAAACTTAGATTCACGTTGGAATCTTACCAGCAGGAAAAGAAAAACAAAACAGTAAAATTGGATCAAGTCGGGCATCTTGTGGGTGCAGTCAAAAGAGAATGCACAAAGCAAGAGCTTCCAGTGATCCCAGCATAGAAACTGGGAGTGTGATGGATGTGGAGAAAGGATGACTCTGGAGTACAGCATACATGGCCAAGGCACTTGGGCTCACTTAGAGTTAGTTCTTGAGATGGATGTGGTGAAGCTACTAGAGCTTAACTGGATGCCAGTCATCTCTAGAAACTATTGCTTGCTTGGAATTGCCATATTTTATTGAAGTACTTTTTAAAAATTCTCTTCCCTCTTCCCTCATTCTTCCCTCATATACTTACATTCTTTCTGAAGAGTAATTAGTAGTGTCCCTGGGCAAATCCAGAGACCCTGTGATTTTATTGAAAACCCATTGTATTTTGACTTTTAAAGGATAGTCCTTAAACTCCACTTTTAAAAATTCATCTGCAACCATTTTTCATTTCTGAGGCAATAGTGGGCTTTCATGGTATACTGTTATAATTTCCTGAGAATTTTGTGAGCATCTAATTCTGTTATTCTCCTTTCCTATTTGTTCTGCAAATTTCCATTAGCCGAGAATATTTAGACAAAAGAGAGGAGCAAAGACAAGCAAGAGAAGAAAGGTTTGTATATCTCTTCTTTTCCATTGCACCCAAATGGCATGTGACTTTGCACTGTTAACCAAGCATGCTGAGGAGACTGTGTTCTTCTAATAGCTTCACCTGGGACACTTAAGACCTTGGGTAACTGCTATTTTGCTGACTAGAGTATCCTGGTTATACAAATTTTCAAACAAAGTTCAGATTTATTATTTAGCGCCTTTGTGGTGAAATGTATGTGTCTGGTCCTCCCAAACTCTTCTCCAAATGAGCATGTTAGTATTGGCATATTGGCATATGGTGTGTATTTGTACTTGCAGCACCACTAACAAGACTGGGTTAGGGGTCCTTACTGTGTGCTTCTGTGCCACTTGGTCAGCATTCCTTCAACAAACTAAGCATATATACTGTGCCGAGCACTGGCTAGGGTGCCATACGTGGATGAGATTCTCTCTGGTTGTGCCTGATCACCTACTTGTCTCCCTACTGAACAACACTCAGTTCCTGGATGGCAGGAACCATGCCTGGTTGTCCTTGGTTTCCCTAGTTCCTACCACAGTGCTTGGCACTTAGGAGTGGTGCATGGGATACGTGAGCAAATGAATGAATAGCTTGGTTTAAAATATTCAAGCTGTAAACTAGTTTGTTGATTTCAGTGGAAACGTGCTTTAAATCCCAACAAAGATACAGAGCTAATCTAGTCAGTGTCCCACGAATGTAGATAAGCAAAGGGAGCTGCTTTTGCAAGTAGACTGACAAGAGAGAAGTTTTTAGCCATCACTACACAGCCTGCAGTTGTCCCCTCCACCACCAGGTGGGGTGGCAGCAAAGAGAGGTGGAAAGGCTGATTTTATACGTTTTATACTACGGCAAGTTGGGGACCTAACAATTTCTGGACTGTGACAATAAGTGGAATTGTGCTAATTTTTCAAATATCAGCTATAACTAGGTTAGGACAGTCTGAGATAGGGAAGAGTGGAGACTTCCTGTGTTCAATTAAAAAAATTAGATGCTTAGATCAGTTTCATAAATAAAACTATGAGATTGCTTTAACTGTAACATTCTACTAGATTATTGTCATCCTAGTAACCAGTTGTGACTAGCAAAGTTAGAGTGAAAGATGCTGGTGAAGACACAAGAACTAACTAGTACCTGTTTTTGACATCAGAGGGCATAGCATATACTTACAGTGAAAATGCTGTTGACTTTCTGCTCAGGCAGAAGGAATTAGATTTAATTTTTTTTAGTTCTTCCTGCAGAGTCTGCTCTTCCTTGAGCTTTTGACAACTAGACTGTTGGGTTATGTCTGCACAGGCAAAGCTTGGCAGCTCTCGGGGAGGTGTCTGGGTGCCGTGTCAAGGTGTGAACTGGCCCAGACTGACTTTGACATCTTCCCAAACCACTGAAGTCCAGCTCTTTCTGAATATTATTTATTGCTCGTTTTTCCAAACAGGGCTTTACTTATGTCTGGGAAACTCGTGCAAAGGAGGTTGCCACTCCTCTCCTCCTTCCTCTGGTTCTACCCTTAGTCCTTGCCCTTAGGCTGCCCATCAGCCTGGGTGCAGGAGCAGGCCCTCCAGCTCCTGGGGATTCTCCCCTTACAGCCCGGGCCTCTCTGTTTACCTGCAGGTCTGGGGAAGCAGCCCAGCATTTCTCTTTGGTTTGGACTAGCCCGTTTTCTTCTTGAATTACTTGGTAAAGATGGAAGTGCAAGACACAGAGTTTTATCCCTGTTTGGAAAGCTACAGGGAGTTCCTGTGTAAGCCAGGAAAAGATAAGATTTCCAAATATAATAAAATTTGGAAATGAATGGAGAAACTAATGGGGATCAGAGGTGGAAAGAGGTCTAGAAATAAGGAAGAGGACTCCATCTGTTTACTCTTCATGATAGAGCCCAGTGTGATCGTTGGGTCCCATGTCTCTTATGCTTAACACAAAGAATCAGAAAAAGACAGCCAGAGACAAAGCTGATGGTTTTTGAGTTTTCGTATCATGTAAGTGTAACAAGATGAACGTCCTTTTATTCTGAGGTGTGGTGGCCATCCAGATACATGTTATTTCTTATCATTGCACTCCAAAATTTCAGGCAAACTGTGTTGTTGACAGCAGTGTAGATGAGGAATAAGTTTCTGTTGAGATGCTGCTTCTGATTTTTTTAAATACTAGAAGAAAGGCATTATATGATAATGACTGATTAAAGTGACATTCACAGATAATGTAAAGGAAATAAAAAGGAAGTGGGTAGTAAGGAATGAGAGCCAGGCTGGGGATGTGTTGGGGAAGTGGCAGGGGAGGATCAGTTGAGTTTGGGTTTGTTAGTCTTGGGGGGACGGCAGGACGTGGAGGAAATACCTTCCGGCACAAGGGCTATGGGGGCAGAGTGCAAGAGAAAGGTTGGGACAGGGCTAGGATTTTGGAAATTATGCATGAAAGTGATCAATGAAGCAGTGAGAAAGGATTCTGAGCATTGCTTAAAAGGACTGAGGACACAGTAGAAGTTAGTGGGGGCCGATTTTGGTTTAATGTAAAAAAGAATTTCCCAGTACAAGAGTGGCAGCAGAAGTCATCAGTTAGTAGGTTTAGGTTAATGTCAAGGAATTCAGGGCTTCTGTAGGGCCCCGGGAAAACAGACTGAGCCGCATTAGCAGCCCTGCTGCCGTGCCCTGGTGGGCGTTGGAGTTCATCTCTGTAGTTTATTTGCCTCTCTCTCCCCCACTGAACTCTGAGCTCCGTGAGGATGGGTTTTTTTCATGTTTATTATTAAATCTCTAGTGCCTACTACAGTTCTTAGCACATGACAGGCGCTTGACAAATGTTCAATAAATA
This sequence comes from Mirza zaza, assembly GCA_008750895.1. NCBI lineage: Eukaryota > Metazoa > Chordata > Mammalia > Primates > Cheirogaleidae > Mirza > Mirza zaza. Next base: position 113,389 of record VSMD01077405.1, on the reverse strand, counting down.
AATGAAAAGATGCATGAATAAACAAATGATATGGGCAGAGGCCGGTAGGATGAATGAGAATGTTTAGATGAAGAAGCAAAAGTAGAAAGTCTTTTCTTGGTGCTGTGGGTTGTGGATAGAAAGCCCAGTGCTGTCCCCAGGGGAGGCTCTATCAGAGTCTGTTGGCTGGGTGTGGCCTCATGTGACAGGGACGTGTGACAGTTATTGCATGAGCCAGTGGGCTCCCCAGATCAAGTACTGTTGGGCCATGGCACTTAGAGTCACTGTGTGAGAGAAGGTCGTGACCTAGGTCCAGCTTCCTCCCCAGGGACTGCTGGATGTTCCGTGAGGCCAGGGACAGCTGTGCTGTAGCATTGTAAATGCCAGGCAGTGTGGCTCTCCCGTGCCTAGGAAGTCCACTCTCCTGTTGCAGACGAGCACTGCTGCTGCTTTTTCAGAAAGGCTCAGTGCTTTGAACCTCCATGCCTCTCTGCCCCTGCCATTTAAAAAAGTTTTTAATTGTGACCAAATGCACATATCATAAAATTGACCATCTTAATCGTATTACGTGTACAGTTCAGTAGTGTTAAGTGCATTCACATTACTGTACAATTAGTCTTCAGAACTCTTATCATCGGCCAGGAATAGTGGCTCACGCCTGTAATCCTAGGACTCTAGGAGGCCTAGGTGGGAGGATCGCTTAAGATCAGGAGTTCAAAACCAGCCTGAGCAAGAGTGAGACCCTGTCTCTACTGAAAAAAATAAAAAGAAATTAATTGGCCGATTAAAAATATAGAGAAAAATTAGCCGGGCATGGTGGTGCATGCCTATAGTCCCAGCTACTCGGGAGGCTGAGGCAGGAGACTTGCTTGAGCCCAGGGGTTTGAGGTTGCTATGAGCTAGACTGATGCCACAGCACTCTAGCCTGGGCAACAAAGTGTGACTCTGTCTCAAAAAAATAAAATAAAAAGAACTCTTATAGTCTTACAATACTGAAATTCTATACCCATTAACTTAGCAAGTCCCCAACGTTTTTGACAGCATATAGACTGTCGTGGAAGACACTTTTTCCACAGATGGGGGATGGCGGGCGTTGCTTCCTTAGTTCTGCCTCAGATCATCAGGACTTACATTCTCATGGGGAGCCCTTGCATGCACAGTTTGCAGTGGTGTTCAAGCTCCTATGAGGTTCTGAGGAGCCACCACTGAGCTGATGGGGAAGAGGCTTGGGCGGTGATGCAAGCTATGGGGAGCAGCTATGGGTACAGGCAGGGCTTCCATTGCTTGCCTGGTGCCTCCTGCTGTGGTGGGGGTGGGGCCCACAGCATTAAATAACTCCCCCTCTCCCTGCCCCACCCCTACTATTTTTGTCTGCCACATAAACATCACATTCCTTAGGACAATTCACAATTGTCCTGTGTCTCATGGACCCTCTGTGATAGCATCCGTGGGACCAAGGGGTGCACAGGCATAGTCTTTGAATCGTACCTACCCAGAGTCTGGGATCAGTGGCTCCTAGAGTCCTTCAGAAAGTTGGGGGAGCCATTGGCCGCCAGCACATGCCTGCCCAGGCTGCCACAAGGAGGGGCATGGGAGGCCAGGACTGGGCCAGTGAAAATGAAGGCCATAGTGGGTTGTCTTCCTGGCTGGAAGCTTTCCTATGAGGCCTCATTGCCATCCTCCCTGGACTCTTCTGAGCTCCTGCTCTGCGATTCTGATCTTCTGATGTCCAAGGCCTGTCTGGGGTCCCCTCTTTACACCCACGCCTTGCCTGCCACTTTCTCCTACCGCAGGAGGCTTGGCCTCAGAGCCAGAATGCCTGCGCTCACGACTCCTCTTGGGCTTGCAGCATCCCAGCCTTGAGTGTGCCACCGTCCCCTTTAAGACACGTTCCTTTTGTTACCTCTCTTACCTTTTGAGAGGTGATGCCGTTGGCAAGGGAAGTCCAGAGTTTCTGCATCTTTCTGTCTAGGTCTAGGTTTATCCTATACCTGTGAGGCAGCTGCTCTCAGCAGCAAGCCTCAGGTGTTTGTATAGATGCATATATACCTGTTGCATGTCCTTTATCAGAGAGTCACCTGAAAGCAAGCTCAGCCCCCACAAAAATGAAATAGAGTGCATTTGCCCCCTGAGCATCCCGGGCTGCAGGTGGGCCCCTGCAGGTGGGCGCCGCTCCCCGTGCGCAGGTTTCTCCCTGTGCACGTTGCCTGTTTACTGTCAGCCCACACGTGCGAGGCACCCAGGGAAAGAACAAAGGATGGTAATCGTCCTGTTCGCAGAAATCCTATTATCTGCTTGTTGAAAACAGACATGCACATGTGAAAAGATGACTAAATATGCCAGGCAGTAAATGTAAAATGCCATGTGAGTTGAATGGACTACATATCCGACATGAGTTCAGAGGCAAGGCCAAGATCACTTCCAGCTGCGGTGGTCGAGGCAGGCTTCGAGGAGGGAGAGGCACACGCGAGCGTGGCCCGATGGGTGGACTGCCTTCTGGCTGGCCGGGGAAGGGGTGAGGATTCCAGATGGGGGAACCACACCCACCTCGAGGCTGGGATGGGGAAAGGCATGCTTTTTTCAGCGCATTGTTTTTAAAGACGTTAAATAGGTGCCGTGCCTTTCCTATCCGGGGGAATCAGGAACATCTTGCCTGGTGCCCGAAGTGAGCAACTGACGCAGAGAATCCGGGTGGTTGTGAAGTGAGGGTCTTGAGCAAGCTGTTTCACGGTTCAGTGGTGGATATGATAGTAAGAAACCTGCTCCAGCTGAATTCATGCATTTATTTCTGAACAAATAATAGTGGGTAAAATTAGACATCTGGAAGAGGCACACATTTCAAAGTTATTTTGGTCTGATCTATAAAGCACACTATGAGGAATATGATTGGTAGCTGGTCTTAATAAACAGTTAGTGGGTTCTGCCTGCCTGAAATGCAAAACAGATGTATCTTTGTTCTTTTAAACTGACTTTGATGAATAAACTATATGTGACGTCAGGTCCAAGCTATTGGATGTCTGAGTCCTACTCAGAAATAGTTTAGAATATAAAAAGGTTTCCATGGTCGGCACAGAGAGAACAAAGTGAATTCCAGTTGCATTGCTGTTCGCATTGAAGCAGGTTCAGAAATTGAGAGAGGCAGGCCTTCATCCAAGCAACCCCTTTTGGTATTTTGGGGGCCTTTTTCTTCCTCTCTGCCACACCAAGGGACCCACCCATTTCACAGCTGCAAGCTCTTGGGTGGGTTTGCTTTTCAGCTGTCACTCCTGGGGCTTTTAGGTGGTCGCTGTTGCTGGTTTGCTTTTTTTGTGCAGATGTTTCCAAAAGGAGCAAAATAGGATTCTGCAGCAGTGCTCCAGTGTCTGGGGACCGTGTGATGTTGCCACTTCCCCCAGTTTGTTTGGTTATGAGTGACGCGGGGTTTTTAATCATTAGCATCTTGGCTTTGCTGGGTGGTGTTGGCAGCCTGACCCTCCAGTCGGGCCTGCGCTCTGCTCTCTGCATCAGGAAACCAGCTCACTCTGCAGGTGTTTCGTCCATAAACAAGCATCAGCCACGGACTCCTCTTTCTTTTGACGGAAACCCTTTGGAATTTAACTTTCAGATACAAATACTTGGAACAGTTGGCAGCCGAGGCACACGAGAAGGAGCAGAGAAGCCGGGGCAGAGCCGACCTCTCCTTGGACCTGACCTCACCGGCAGCTCCCGCTTCCCCCGCTCCTCGGAGCCACAGCCCGTCATCTTTAGACTCACAAGAGGCTCTTACGGTATCATCCTCCTCCCCAGGAACACCTCGGCATCCCCCAGGTGAGTGCAGGGGAAAAGGGGGAGAACCGATGGGTTAAAGTCAGGCTGCTTCTGGGCAGCCCTAAGGATTCCAAACTGCAGACTAACACTGAAATAGCAATGACAGGCAAAAAGGGGGGGTGGCTGCAACCTGCACAGTCACCAATAACCTAGACATCTTCAGAGCCACTTACAGTAAAGCAAAATTATTCCCAAAGATCATCGGTGTAACATCATTGACAAGGAAGAGTATAGAAAATAAGACTGACTTTGACATTGAACCCTCAATACCGGAGTATTCACTTTATAATTTGGATATGTGGATCTCCCCACCAAATTGACCACTTTTGAATGTTCTTGCCCTAGGAACTGTTGGTCTGGTTTAAATTAAACTGAAAGAGAATAAAGTTAATTAAAGCAAGCAAATAAAAATGTGGCTCTACTGGAAATAGAAGTTAAATGTCAAAGAAGGAAAAAAAAATGAAAATTGTAAAAATTACTGGCGTGCGGTTGGGTGTGTGTATGCATGCTTGTGTACAGGCAGGCTCTCCCTGGAGAAATTGTGTCGTCTTAGCTTTATTTGGAGAAAGGCAATGATACTGTTCACTGCAGTTTTGAGCATCAGCTGTTTTCCTGACTGTTCTGCACATCGGGGGTCCGTCTTCTTACACATTAACACAGAGGATAGATATCAGGCATAGACTTTACACGGTGCATGTTGATTAACACCGCTGCCAGCACTGTTTGTTTTAGTTGAGTGTTATGGCTTAACGCCTGATGTAGACTTAGCCAACTGAAGACAGCAGAGACACTAGACTTTTAACTCTAGGAGGGTTTGACTAAATATGGCGTAAAGTTTAATGTAAACAAGCCAGGACTCCATGACCTCAGCAGAACTGGATGCGATGGAATGATATTGTCTGTCCGGTTCTTTGCTGGCGTTCTGAGCCCTGGCTCATCCTGCAGGAGCAGACTGGCTGCACCATAGCTTTCCATGACGTCCAGTGACTCCTGGTCCTAGAGCCCTGGAAGGACTGTCCCAGGCAGATGGCTCAGTCACAAATAAGTAATGTTGGCTTTAAAATATTGAGACTCTGAGAATCAGGAAAACAGACTGTTCTATAAAAGCCATGTGCTGTGCTTCTCCAACTCTGCCTCCTATCATTGCTGTATCTATGTTGTGGTATTTCCGGAGGCAATATGAAAAATATCCTCCTGCAAAGTTGTAGCTCAGCACTGAACCTTGGGACTTTTAACTCCAGAAATTGTATTTTAATACTTTTAGCAGCTTACAGAATAATTGTCTAAATTGTGAAATACAGAGCAGCCCCAAGCTGAGAGGGGATTGTCAGGGTCTATAAATACTCTTTGTCCTCAAATTTTAATCTATGTGACGTTTGTGACAAAAGATAGTTCCTTGAGTATTTAGTCTAATTACAGTTGAACTTGAGGCCATCCAATTAAAAATACAGAATATTTTAAACTTCATGAAGAACACAGGAAAGAGTCATTTTATGTATATACACTATGGATGTGGGGAAGGTTTCACTTTATGTCTGTATGCTTTCACAAAGATAATGGCAAGTGTCATTTTTCCTCTTCAGGGAAGGGATTAATAGAGGCTGAGAGAATCTTTGACTAAAATCACATAGTAGGTGGTATGTGCATCTGAAAAAAAGATATTGAACTTGAGTTATACATAATTACAAATTAATAAAATAGCATCGTATGATAGTATTTGCTTTTATTCTGGGGGAAAAAATGAAAGGCACTGCTCCTGTGGGATCCAGAAGAGCTGTCCATCATATGTTAAGTCTTATAATTGTTGTCCCAATCAGTGGGAACCAGAAAGGTATTATCACTTCCTTGTCCTAATGTGTAACTGATCTATAAAATTAGAAATTAGAAGCATATAAAAAGAAAGGCTATAAGAGAGTAGTCTCAAAAAGAACTGCTGGGGCTTCCTTCTGCTTTGGAGACTTTTGCCCTTGTGACAGAAATGCAAAACTGGTGTGACAGAAAGGCTTTTGTCAACCCAGTTTGTTACTACTCTTTGAAACATTCTGCTAGCACCCAGTTAATAGTGTTCTCTTTTGACCAGGTCCCATTTTCAAATGTTCAAAGTTGACTTTTTGCTTATCCCTGACATTTCTAATATCCCAACATCTGGTGGAAGAATAAAAATATAATCACACATCCAGATGTTTGTCCTGTACCAAACACCTGGCATTATGTGGTCCAAATGTGCCAGGCACTGACTTGCTTTTTCACTCTTCCTCCTTGTGGGATCAAATGATCATAATACACTTTACATTTCTGCAGTGCTCGGCCCCTTGCTCCCAAATGCTGCTATTTAATAACTAGCCATATACCTGGGTGAGTAGGGGAGATGTTATTATCTATATTTTACTGAGGCCCAAATATATTGGAAGATTTGCTTCAGATCTTGCTGACATAGTGCTGGGAGTAGAACCCAATGTTTCCACTCCCATCCCAGCCACGTATCCCGGGGTTGTGGTTCCCTAGTATTTTTGGTGGTGGTCACATTAACGCCCCACCATCCCTTTGCTAGCTAACTCCCTGGTGTCTGCAAAAATTGTGTTCTACCTTTCATAATTCAAGAAAAGGAAAAACTAGTAATTGTTATTAAATCATACATACCTCAGGATTAAAGGTCTTTTTATGGATTTGTTAGATTCTGGAGAACTTTTGAAACTTCTTTTCCTGTCCCCTTACAAAATATATTTTCAGAAAAGGAAGGGCTAATGGTAAAATACTAATAGCAACATGTGCCATGTAGTGAAATCTTTCAGCCCAAACCTTTCCCAGCTCAGTCTGCTGTAACTTCTGTATAAATGATGCCACTGACCTCACCATCAAATCCATGTGTGCTTGGATTATTTTTCCATGTGGCCTTCTTGTGGCTCAGCAGGTGCGTGTCCCAATACTGCCTGCACTTTGAGTCGTCGTGGTCTGAGTATTTTCCTTCTTTGTAAAACGACCATGCCCAAGCAAGGGCAAGACATGCACGTGTGTTCTCATTTGCACCGTGTGGTTGTAATTAATAGAGACAATCAGCCCAAAGTTCAGGTAAACCTGGAAGCGCATCATTTGACATCCATTACTTTGCTATCTTTTCCTTATTTTCACTGAGCCATGGGGGGCATCGGAATATCTACCTAATAAGCTTATTTCCCATTATTTTAAGAAACTCACAGATGACTCTGAAAACAAAGAAGTTATTCTCACTAATCAGAAAAGGCAGTGTTCTTATTGGGATAGAGTTCTTCAATAATGATTCTTAAGGAAGTAGCTCTGAGGATTAAAAAAATAATAGTCTGTGTGCCTATAAGTGAAATCATTATAGCCAGATAACCCCTTATCCCCATATGCATCAGATACAGGTAACCCATTTCATGGAAATAAAGTAGAGAAAAACTGCTCACCTGCAAACCATATGTTGATGGTCCCTCCAATGTATCCCAGGGTGGAACTGCCTTCCCTGGAGAGCCAGAACTATTCTCCTTCCTTACTGCATTCCTCATCCAAGAGTCCCTCCTGAGGCCGTGTAGAGAGAAATGATCTTTTCCAGTGGAAGGAAACTGCTGTCAAGTATCTTTTACCCACTGACTTAACCATGAAAGCAAACATAATGGCTAGATTATCTTTTATTAGTATTGGCTTGGTACTTTTTGTATTGCACGCAGAAATACTACTTTAGAGATGCATTTGGAATTGTTGCCACGCTATATTATTTTTATGTCAGGGAAAAATACGTTCAACAGCGATTTTTTTCCCCACCTGTAAATGGATTGCTTGGTATTTCCAAATGTCTCATTGTTTGGCCCTGGAGCTACAAAATATGGCCCAGATAGCCGTGGCCTGCTCACTAGCATTTACCTGGCAGCATTTACAGAAATTATGGACAATAGGATACTGATATTTCCTCCCATAGATCCAAGCATTTAAAGTGCTAGAAACTATGAAAATTCTACCCTCCTGATATTCAAACCTGCAAATAATGTATAGATGTATAGTTATATCATGAAATGTTCAGTTTATTTAAATGAGTAATCATTTTTCACGCAGGGATCCATTTATCGTTTCGGCTGTCATCGTTACCAGTGACTGAGCATCTCTGTCACCTTTGTTGTGTAACACGTATGTTTGGAGTCTCCTTCAGGTATAGGCACTCTCCTAGGTTACCTAATCCACATGGCAGAAATCAAGAACATCTGGTATCCTATTTCCAGCTGGCATGGTAGCAAGTGGAATATCATCAATCATCAGCCTAACGCTGCACGCTGGTTCTCTTGCATAAAGCTTTTGGATGCCTCCAGTCCAGTGTTTCATGAATTGGCAGGAGACTAGATTCCTTGTGGTTCTGTGACTCAGGGCTGCCCTACCCCCCACCCTCACCTTCCCACCTTCCCTGACTGCTGCTACTTGATTCTGTGTAGTCAGTTGGACAGAATCTCTCATAAACTCCACCCAAGACTGAGGCACTACCTGCTACACCTGCTGTGGGATTTTACTGAGAGCCTTGACAAATCACTGGATTTTTATGCCTTGCCATGTTTCAGTATCTAAAAATGGAAAAAGGCAAATATTTCCCTTTTTCTCCCTGTAGAACCAACAGTTGGCTGTAGCGTGTTTTCTTGTACTATATTTTGAAACATTAAACAGTCTCAAGTCCTTCTGAAGTAGACAAAGTGTAAACCTTAAGTAAAGAGAAGGCACAGAATGGCAGTGGGAATGTTGGTAAAGGGGGCATTATCTGGTCGATATGGATGATTTCCTAGGCAGCTATTAGGTGTAAAGAACTGTGAAGGGACTGGACTGAGACTTACCTTACCTATAAAGCTAGTAAATTTGCCTGCCACAATTTCAGAGATGCTGGCAGAAGACACACAATTCCTGGGTCAGAGCTAAAGGACATTATTACTTGTAGCAATACTAGTACCCAGAGTATCAGCATTTGTGCCATTTCCCCAAGCCCCTGATCCCACAGGGTGATGATACCTGTGCACGTTGTGAGATTCCTGAGGAGAGAGGAACTCTGTGCCGAGGGACCCCAGATCTTTTGTCATGGGCAGTAAGCACACCTTCCCTTTGTTCCAGAGGGAGATATTATCTTTGTGATAGTGGGCAATAAAGCAGCCAGCCCTTTGCCCTGGAGAGAGGCACGATTTCTATCTTCCAGGGTTATTTGCTATACACGCATGCTTAGAAAGATAGTCTAGAACAAAGGCTATTAATGTCTCTGCTTGCAAGACTGCTTGCAAGATCCATAGAGAATTGTTTCCCAACATGAGCTTATAATGCTTTTAACCAACATTTTATTATCAAACTTGTATCCTAAAATCTGTTTAATGCAAACAAAAATTCAGATTTTGAGCAGCAATTAGCTTACTTGTTCATACTTAACAAAAAGAGCACCAGGAGCTGTGAGACCCCACCTGGAGCAGGCTCTTGGCATTAAGGAACTTGCCTGCTTCTGGAGGTGCTCCCAGAGAACCTGGCTCTTGGCTATGTGACACGTCAATGCCTTTCACCCCAGGAGGAAGCCGTGGGTCAGGTGGTCAGGAGGCTCCATGTGTCAAGACAATGAGGATTCTTCAGTCAGTGACTGACACCTGGGAAACAGTAAAGGGGAATAACTCTTGGGCTCCTTCCAGCATCCCTGTCTTTGCTCAGGACCTTAATCATCACTCTACCACCCTCCTCTCCCCCCAGCATCCCTGCCTTTCCCCCACCCACCCCTGTAATGCATTTGTACAAATGATACGATACCTACAATGTAGTAAGACACACTAGTTTTCCAGTCTCCAAAATATGATATTTCCAGAGAACCCTTGGTTTCAATGACCCTGCAGTGCATCTTGTCTGCCTCTGGATGCCATCCCTGCCTTTCCCCCACCCACCCCTGTAATGCATTTGTACAAATGATACGATACTTACAATGTAGTAAGACACACTAGTTTGTATAAGTGTACTACACACAATGTAGTAAGACACACTAGTTTTCCAGTCTCCAAAATATGATATTTCCAGAGAACCCTTGGTTTCAATGACCCTGCAGTGCATCTTGTCTGCCTCTGGATGCTGCAGGCATCTTTAGAGCCTTTTGAAGCTGGAACTTACCTGAGAAATCTGCCTCCACCAGATATGTTGGGACACTCCAGTAGCTTTTTGTTAACTGTCTGGATCTAGCCCCTCTGGATCTCTCCACAGCCTCTAGATAATCTCCAGACCAAACGTGGTAGTTGGCTTTCATGTCATCTACATTTCTCATTGTTTTGTTGCAGTCTTATTGCTGATTCTTCTTCTGCCTGCCCTGAGTAACAGGTTTTTCTGAAGTTCCTCCCAAGCTCCCTTCTTTTTTCATACCAAGCCCTCTCTGGCATCCCAACTGTGATTTTTTTTTTTCAAGAGATGGGGTCTCACCATGTTGCCCAGGCTGGTCTCGAACCCCCAGCCTCAAGCGATCCTCCTGCCTAGGCCTCCCAAAGTGCTGGGATTACAGGCATGAATCACTGCTCCCTGCCCCTACCTGTGATTTTTAACTACCTCTCACATGCTGAAAACCCCCAGGTCTGTATCTCCAACCTTGGGCTTCTTGAACTTGGGATGTATGTATCCCACCTCCTCAGACATCTCCCTCTGAGAGCTCCTCAGACTCTTCAGCCTTGCCTGGTGCCTTGCCTGGAGCCTTCACATGGGAGGTGTCCCCCATTGCTCACCCATAAACCCCCACCCCAATCCTACATGTACCTATTAGTCCTCGTGGGGAAGGCCATCTCTTGGCTCAGTCATTTAGGCTGGAAGCACACATATAACTGTTGACTCCTCTCTCAGTGCTCACCCCACATCCAGTCAATCCCCAAGTGTCTCTTGTGCTCCTTTCTCTCAAATCAACCTCTTCCCTCTCACTCACCAGTGCCCTAGTCCTGGCCTTAGCCATCAATGATCTGGACCATTTCAGTCATTTCTAGTAGGTCTCATTTCCATTATCTGTACCTTTTCTTAAATTCCTCTGGTGGGCCGGGCGCGGTGGCTCAAGCCTGTAATCCTAGCTCTCTGGGAGGCCGAGGTGGGTGGATCATTTGAGCTCAGGAGTTCGAGACCAGCCTGAGCAAGAGCGAGACCCCATCTCTACTATAAATAGAAAGAAATTAATTGGCCAACTAATATATATAGAAAAAAAAAAATTAGCCGGGCATGGTAGCGCATGCCTGTAGTCCCAGCTACTTGGGAGGCTGAGGCAGCAGGATTGCTTGAGCCCAGGAGTTTGAGGTTGCTGTGAGCTAGGCTGACGCCACGGCACTCACTCTAGTCTGGGCAATAAAGTGAGACTCTGTCTCAAAAAAAAAAAAAAATTCCTCTGGTGGTTCTCCATTACCTACGATGTAAGTTCAGACCTTACGTGGCATTGAAGACCCTCTGTTATCTGTTTCCTACCACCACACTCCCCACCCCATGTCATGCTCCATCTGCACCAAACCACTGTCAGTACCTGAGAAATACCATGTTCTTTGGGGTGTGGAGTGCTTTCTTCCATTGGGCTTCCACTGGATTCTTCTCTGCCTAGCTGAAGCATCGTCTCTTCTCCAGAGCCTCCTTGGATCACTCTCGTGTGTTTCCCTTCCATCCTGTGCACAGTTGGAATACAGGGCTCATCTCACTATCTCTGTGATGGGTGTTCCTCCTGCTTGTCTGCATGCTCCCCGGGGAGGGCCCCTGCCTGTGCCCACATTTATCCCCAGTGCTTGGAGCAGAACAGACATTCAGTAAAGGCTTTAGGAGTGGGTGAATGTGACAAAAGAAAGAAGACACATGAGTCTGTAGAGACAGCTATTTCTCCTGTACTCAGGAAGGAAATGTATTACATGGGACATGGATGGAGGACACATGTTTAACTATACAGGCCACTCTGAATAAAGGACTGAATAGTGATGTTAGCCTAATTAGGAGAGAGGGAACTTTTGCAGACAGTTGACATAATATATCTGGGCCATTTGTTTCTAAGGATCTAACTCTAATGGAGAAAATTCAGGGGATGCTTCTTGACAAATGGTATCTATTAATTGTACTTTGAACTACCCTTTGTCTTAGTTCACTCAGGACTGTTGAAACAAAATACTATAAACTGGGTAGCTTATAAACAGCACTGTTATTGAGACCAGGAAGTTCAAAATCAAGGTGCCAGCAAATTCCGTGTATGGTGAGGGTCCACTATGGTTCATAGATGATGCTTTCTTACTGAAGGAAGGGACTGGCTAGCTCTCTGACATCGCTTTTATAAGAATACTAATCCTGTTCATGAAGTCTCCATCCCTGTGACCTAATCATCTCCTAAAGGCCCTACCTTCTACTACCATCACCTTGAGAGATAGAATTTCAACATATGAATTCTGGGTGCACCTAAGAATTCAGTCCATAGCACCCCTTATTTTAAGTGAATTTTATTTGAATTGCAGATTTTCATTTCTTCGTGAATGTGTTTGCTAACAAGTGCAGATACACTGGGTTGTTGACAAAGTGAAAAGCCACATCTATTCATGACCAGATGTAAGTGACAAAGAGTTAACTGTCTGGGGTAAGGATTTAAAAGTGGGATTTTTAGTCATGCCCAACTGGTTCCACTTGGGCTTGGTCAGAATCTACTCGCTACTGGCAGAAGAGCTAATATTTTCTTTAGATATTAGTCATTTTGGTCTTATACCATCTCTTGGCTATGATTTACATGACAACTTTAGCCTAAAAAATATTTCAAGGAAGATACATTTTCATCTCTGAGTTTCCTGTCCCTGGAGCATGATAGGTCTCAGTAAATACTTATTGAATAAATGAGTTTTGCTACTAGTTGCATTAGACCATCTATTATAATTATTAATAGAAGTAACTATATCCTGGTAAGCTTGAAAAAAATGAATTGACAAAAAAACTCAAGCTCAATTTATTTACTAAGTGTTATTATTTAGGACTATCTATTTTAATGCTAATGTATCCCTTCCAAAATAGCAGTTTTTTGTTTTGAAGTCGTTGATATTTCTGTTTGATACTTGACAAGAGCTAGAGGGGCTGTGGAAAGGCATTGCTAGTTTGGAATCAGCGTCTTCATTCTTGAGCAAAGGCTAGTCTGCTATTTGTTCTTATAATAAAATGAGCGTCTAGTTAATCCAGGAGCTCCACTAGCCTTGCTGGACAAGGACAAATGAGTATTGGAGTTGATCGTGTTTGACACCATTTTGAACCAAGGTAAGACCTATCTATCCGACTTTAGAAAAGATATGTCTTCATAACTTCTAATCGTGAGTAAAGGTAATCTTTCATACGGTTGATATTTAGGGTCCTTTAGTTGAGGTTCAAGATGATGATACAGGAATAAATGATGTAGTAATCTTAAACTACTTTTTACTTTCTGTTTTTAATGTGAAATAGAATATTCACACTATATGTGATCAATATTAGAATAATTGGACCTGAAACTGACTTTTTAACCCTATCTGATACTACAGTAGAGTCATATAATATATATATATGATATGATCAGAAGCCTAATCAGAGGGACAAGAAGGGGGAATGGAAATTTTAATTTAAATAGTGCTTTTAATCCTGCCCAACATGCAACTCAAGTGCATGTCCCTGAGTGAGCATGGCACAAGGGACATGGATCTTTTTTTTCCTTGTGTCATTCTGGACTCCAATGAGCCGCTTGTATTATGAAAAAATTGCCGAATCAGATGTCATTTTAGAGTTTAAAGAGATTTGTATCTGGGGGTAACACAGCCCATGAGTGCAAGCCCAGTACCACTTACTGAGTTCCACTGACGGTAAACAAAATCCTTGATTATTGGAACCATGGAGGGTGGTTATGGAATCTATAAAGTATCACTTTCCAAAGGGACTTTTGAAGGTAATTTTGACCATGTGTAGTTGTCCTCGTAAGCAGTGGCTTATCCCTGAACCTGTTTGGAAAATCTAGCTCTGAAATTTGAGGACAAAGCTGGGCTTCATTTGTAAGATATACAAATTAATTAATCTGCTGAATCAGCATTTTGCAGGTGACAACGTATTTTCTTTTGTGTAGCTGAGTGTGTAGCCAGCCAAATGAAACTATTCCTATAGAGCAGTGATTCTCAACTGGGGCAATTTTGCCCTCCAGGGGACATTTAGTAGTGTCTGGAGGCATTTTTGGTTGTCACCATGGCCAGAGGAGGGGCAGGGACTGGTGCTACAGGCCTCTAGCGAGTGGAAGCCCAGGATGCCACTAAATCCTGCAGAGAGTGGGACAGCCGCTTGCAACATGGAATCATCCTACCCACAATATCCATAGTACCCGGGCTGAGAAACCCTGCTCTAGAATGACAAGTGAACAGCTTAGCCAGAACTGGCCTAACACCAAAGGCAAAAGCCTAAAGAATTTTCAAAGTTGTGAGTCTTTTCTCTTGGGATCTTTTTCAGCTTTATGTGATTAAACCACAAGTCTAAAGTCAATGGTGTTAGTTATTAGCTCTGAACTGGGGCGGTCGCTGGAATCTACGCAGTTTGGAGTGACTATTATAGAACTGGCTGGCCCAGCCTTTGGTTTCATAAGACCTGCCAGAAAGCCAAGTCCTGGCAAAGTCATCGAGACGCTACCACAGACTGAAATCCACTGAAGCCACCCAAAGACTTATTAAGTTCAGATCTGTCTACCAGCAATTTATCTCTTCAAAGAAAAATTGCATGAGAAGAGAGTCTAATTGGCCACTCTGGACTCAGCTGTCAGGGACATGGATGAAAGCAGAGACGGGCCTGCCCACCGTCTGTTGGGTTTTTATTATTTCAGGGCTGATTATATACTTCTCCTCCGTGGCTTAAGTCACCCACCACACAGTGTGGCATGGTGATTAACAGCCTGGGCTTTTTGGTCAGGCTACTCTGGGTTCAAATCCCAGCTCTGTTGGCATAAGTTCTGCTTATCGGAGAGGTCCTGTTGGCCAGGGGGTCACTAAAGGCGTTCGATGTAGGGTCAGTCTGCAAAGGTATGAGGAGCCAGGGTCAAGGGGCCATCAAAGGGTGTGAAGCACTCCGAGACTAGCAGCAACAGGCAGCCATAAACGCTGTTCCCACCGCCATCCTGAAAACACTTGGTGAATGACTGGGGCTCGCTAAGGGCTGTGGCCAGGAATGGGGAGACCACAGGACAAACAGTGGCAGGGGCATAAACACTCCAGCCCCTGCTTCCTCTTGCCTTTGCTGGCCCCTGCAGGGGTGGGCCCGTCTGAAAGTAGGAGGGAGGCCACGTGTGGGCGGTGCTCTCTGTGGAGGACAGCCACCTCAGGCACTGCATGGCACAGAGGAGCAGTCTCAGAGGAGCCAGCCTGCTGTGTAGTCCTGGGCAAGCTGCTTAACCTCTCTGAACATGTGTTCTCATTTCCCACATGGGGACGTTAATCTTCATATCGTGGTTGTGGGAACTAAATAGGGTAACAGACTATGGTTCCTAGCATGGTGTCTGCATGTAGAAGGCAACTCCGTACGTAGTAACTTCGAGTTTTACTTCATTTACTTAAGGCCAGGCAGGGCCTGATGTCCAGCAAGGTTTTCAGGACCAGATGAGGAGTTGGTGGCATTTTCTCTGTCACTTCAAAAGCCCGGGACCGTACAAGTGATCGTCTGCCCTGCCAACCTGGCCCAGGGAGGAGCTGGCTAGAATCCTTGGGCTGGTTCTTCCCCTCGTTTCCGTCCCAGTGTTGTGATCTGCACGAGGAAAGCACCAGTCACATTCACCCTCTGATGGGGCGGACTTTTATATTCTCTCAAGAAAAATTTCGGTTTTCCCTTCTTCCCTGGGTTCTCGTGTCGATGGGTCCCATCCTGGCTCCCTAGCCCCTCTCTCTCCTGTGACGTCTGTTTCTGTGGGACAGAGAATGCCTGTTAGTGGCTGTGTTCTGGTTATGGGTCCTTCCCCTCAGCATGGTGACAGCCCGATTCCCTGTCACAGCCTTCTGAGGGTACCTCGGACCTCTTCCTTCCTGTTACTAAACACTTCTTCCGCCTTGCATAAATTGTCCATTCCCATATCCTTTCATTTAGGATATTTTAGATTTAGATAGTTTAGATCATTTAGATTTTTTTCCCCTCCTCCCTTGTATTTTCTCTACTCCAGCCTTAAAATCTAATTTAAAACCCCGTCTGAATCAGGTCAGTGCAGATTCTGGCCAAATACATTTTTCTAGTCTTCGCTAAGTGCATTCTGGCGATGCCGAGATCCCATCAGTCTGCGCTCTCTGGCTGAGGGCCAGGAAGACAGAGATCCCAGTTCTGGACGCCCTTACTGTTGCCAGGCTTTCCTTGCCATGTCCTCCGTTCGTTTCCAAACTCACGCCCACTGCCAGGAGAAGGGATCCTGGGCACCTGGCCCGAGTCCTTCTTGCAGTTCCCCTCCTCCCTCGCACCACCCGGGAGATGCAGTCAGATCTCTGTGTCCTTCCTCCTTCCCACGTGGTTGTGGACAAGTGTGGGGAGCCCTGGCCGCTCCTGAACTGCAGGGTTTGGTTTATTACAGTCCTTCCTAGCCTGCCCCGAAGATGGTGCTGCAGGGGCCTTCTGGGCTTGGGAGCGCACACCCTGTCCCTCCCCGCTCGGCCACCTGGGCACAGCCTTTGCAGTTCTCCCCCAGCCTGGGCTTCCTGAGGGTGATTGCAGAGCCCTCCCCATAGACAGGTCTTGAGGGTCTCAGAAAGTGCTTCCTGAGAAGCGTTCAGTAATCATTCCTGAATGATCGTTCTGAACTCCTTCCTCCCCTCTAACGTAAACACATTTCCTCCCTGAGTTGGTATCTGGGATGGGGAACGTCTTCCTGCTGTGTAGAGTCTCAGATCCTTACCCGTGTGTGATTCCAGTGGTGCTGTGTTTTTATTCATTTTTGTCTTCTCTCATGCTCCCTTGATTGGCATTCACCTCTTGCTCCTCAGTCTCTGTCTGCAGAGTTTGTTCCCGGATTACTGTTAATTTCACATGGACTAGGAGAGCTGCTCACACGACAGCTCGTGGGCATACCGGAGCTGTTCCCAGCGGGCAGCCTGGTTTGCCTGTGACGCAGAGGTAGGCAAGGGGTCAGCAGGGGTCACCTCAGACAGGGTGAAATGTGGCCTGTCTCCACCTGAAGCAGCCATTACTGCCCTTAGGGTGAAGTCCCAGGTCCTGACCTCGGCACACAAGACGTATTACCCTAACCCCAGCCAGCCAGCCTGCCTCCTCTCACTCTCCGAGCTCGTCCTACCAAAGATCTTTCATTTCTTCCAGCACATGTGGGCTCCAGGTCTCCATGTGTGCTCCTACCTTTGGCCAGAACATTCTCTTGACCACTTTTCCCCATTTTAACTCCTTTTCATCCTTGGAGATTGTGCTAAAATGTCATTTTGGCACAGAGACTTAAGTCCCTTCTCAGACCTTGCCAAAGACCCTTGCCATGCCTTCCTGTTGCACCATGCTATTGATCTTAAAAGATCCATGACACTTATACATGTTTTTTATTGTGTCCGGTGGTAGTTGAGAGCCTGGGATTTCCTGGTGCCGTTGGTGGTGGGGCTCACCCACTTTGCTGTGCAGAGGCCAAGCAGGACGTTCAGGATCACTTTTCTCTGCTCCTCTGTGACGATAGAGCTGGTTCTGTCCTATGTCACTGTGGCTGTCATCACTGACACTGATATTAAGCCAGAGAAAGGCTTGCTAAATTCTGGGACTGTTAACAGTGAGAAATTACGAACATTGTTTTCATCTCTAGGTGTTGAAAAAGACATTGGTTCCCTTGAGGATTTTTCCCACAGATTTATATTATTTCTCCTGTTTCCTGAGGACTCGGTGAGGGAAAATGATACTTTTCCTTGTTTCCATCAAAGGGCAACAGGCCTGACCTAGGGACAGTGACTCAAAAAGAACAGTGGTGTGTAGAGGACGGTGTTGGTGAGGGAAGCCCTGACTAAAGGGAAGGGGAAAGGGGAGGAGAAACTTTCTGGAATTGACTGTGGAGTCTCTGGGCCGTCCTGGGCACTTTCTTAGTGACAATGTTGTGGGCAGATGCTGGTCCCAGGACCACGCTGGGGGCTCTAGACACGAGAGGAAGGCAAGGCCTTGGCCCTCGGGCACCTTTTGCCCTTGTTGCTCCTGTGTTTGATTAAGACAGCCTGAGAAGGGCTCTGCTGTGGACCCTGGCTGTTTGGATTGACTTGAATGTATGTGATGAGTATTTAATTGGTTCATCATTAGGATGGCCTCACCCACCACAGATCAGCAGTCAGAGTCTGTGGATGCTGAGTCATATATTCAGGCCAGAGGCAGTTTTAGAAACAACTACCCTGGCCATTGTAAAAAAAAAAAAAATTAAGAAGAGAAAGAAAAAAGAGAGAGAGAGAAGAGAAAGGGAAAGGGAGAAAGAGAGAGAGAGGAGGGGAAGGAAGGAAAGAAGGGAAGGGAAAGGAAAGAAGGGAAGGGAAAGGAAAGAAGGGAAGGGAAAGGAAAGAAGGGAAGGGAAAGGAAAGAAGGGAAGGGAAAGGAAAGAAGGGAAGGGAAAGGAAAGAAGGGAGGGAAAGGAAGGAAAGGAAGGAAGGAAGGAAAGGAAGAAACCACCCATTGGAATCACAAATTTAAATTGTCTGATCCCATAAAGTTTGGCCCTAATGTATTGAGATGAAATCATACTGTTTATTCCCAAAAAGTGTGGCTTTTCCAGAGCTAGCGTGTCCATTGCCATACCTGTCCAGGTGGTCCCAGATTGGCATGAAACACGCAGTGCGCACGTGGAGGCTGAAATCAAACAGCCATCAGTCACGGATCCTTCTGCTGAGTCTGCACAGACTCCTGGGGGTAGTGAGTAGACACAGGCTCCTGGCAACCAGCTGACCTGTATCCTTGTCTGTGATGAAGCCACCAGCAAGGACCCTCGTTGGTGTCTGCCATATGCTCACCAACTAAACCTCCAGTCTGTACCACATGCTAGGCTGTTGGAAACACATTTTCATTTTGATGTGGCTATTCTGAAGTACATGTGTATAACAACATGTGCTTTTTGTCAACCAGATGATGACACTGCCATTACTAAGGCTGTGCTCTTGCCATGCTTGTAAAACTAATGGGGTTTTGTATCTCTTTGCTGAATACTCTATTATCAGATGAAAAAGAAATTACCATAAAAATTCCTTCAGTACCACAGGGAATTTTTCTGAGAGGCACGTTCCCTCTTTCCCGTTCCCCAGCCCAGTTTTTGCTTTTAAGGAAGTGTCCAACATGCCCATTCTCAAGCACAGAGGCTCAAGATTTTGTGTCCTTTGGCTTCCTCCTGTTACTGCCAGCCAATGTGTCTCCGTCTGAAAACTCTGCCCGCATGTCGCCAGGTCCTGAAACCTTCCCTACAGAGGTGGCCACTTGGTGGCAGAGGCCCTCAGGTCACCCCTGGAAACAGCTTGCTGCATGAGGCTAGAGTCCCCAGCAGAAGACCCATAGCGTGTGAGCAAGCGCCCTCACTCCTCCACTTCCGGTTCCTACCTGAAGAGCACATGGGGACATTCCCATGGAGGAGCTTTTCTTCCCTGTGGTGTTTGGATGTTACCCAGGAACATACGGAAAGGCTGGTGTTTTATCATCTCATGGCTTCCCTCCATGCCCGGCTAACTCCCTGACTCACCCTCAGAGTCTGAGAACAGAAGAGAGGCCGGGTGTGCTGGCTTGTGAGTCCTGGCAGAATGACTTCTTGCTGGGAAGCTGAGGGCTGCTGGAACCCCTGTCCAAGGAGGCCCAAGTGTCTCTCTCCCTCTTAGTAATGTCAGTGACCAGCCTGCTGTGGGGCCAGCTCTGCATGCCCTGTCACCAGCTGTGCCCCTTACCTGAGCCAGCAGGACGTCTCCATGGAGAGAGCTCCCTGGTCTGTACATTCTTATGGAGGTCTGGACAGAGACCTTCCAGCCTCTGCCATGTGCAAACCCTGTATGAGTTTCTGTATTGCTTTGAGCAGTGTCTACCTAGGGCTCAAGCATATGTTCTGGCAGTGTGACTTTGCCCAGCCCTGGGACAGTACCCTCAGGGGTGACCCATCCTCCTCTGGCCTTCTCATGTGGCAGCTGGCTCAAGATTCTGTGTATTCTTAATCGCTATGCTATGCATCCACAGCTCACAGCTGAGAGTTTTGCTCAGCAAATGATATGTGTAAGCCAGATTGTGCCATTCCCTGCTCTTGACAATCATGAGTGTGAACATGAGCATTTTACTTCGGTATGAGTATCAGATCCCTGATCTTGATAGCTTTGCAAATAGTCCTGTTACCAGGAGTGATTCTTCTAAATTCTCTCAAAATATGAACTAACTTCACATTATGAGCAAACATAATCCAAACAAAGGGTGATGAACTTTATTGGTTTAGTCACTGATTTCAGAAAACACAAGGCTACTACGTACATGCTCATCAGCTTGATTCATCATGGATTTTGTTTCTCTTTTCCTCTAGAGACAAAAAGGCCATGTATTAGATTTTTATTGCTGTGTAACAAATTGTCACAGACATAGCAATTAGAAATGACCCCCATTTTTTATCTTACAGTTTCTGTAGGCCAGAAGTTTAGCACAGCTCAACTGGGTTCTCGGCCCTGGCTGTCAGCTGTCACAAGGCTCAAAATCAAGGCCTTCTTGGGCTCTTCTTATCTGAGATTCTGGGAGGAGTCCACCTCCAGCCTCATTCAGGGTGTTGCCAGAATCCAGTTCCTTGTGCTCATGGAACTGCAGTCTTTATTCTGCACTGGCTGTTGGCCAGAGGTGGTTCTCACTGCTAGAGGCCACCCGCATTCCCTGTCTCATGGCCCCCTCCATCTTCAACCCAGCACTGTTGTGTTGGATCCTTCTCATGCCTCTAATCAATCTCACTTTTTTGCTGCTAATTTGAAAACACTCTGCTTTTAAAAGCTAGCCAATTAGATCCGGCCCACATGGTTAATCTCCCTATTTTAAGATGAACCGACAAGGGATTTTCATGTCATCTGCATAATCCCTTCTCAGCAGTGCTCCATTAGTGATTGGCAGAATAACCAGGGGACAGGAACCTTGGGGGCTCTGAGTTGGGGGCTCTGATCTCTAGATTTCTGCCCACCACAGAGCAGCACAGAGAAATCAGCCTCACATTCACTCTTACACTTCACTTGACACTTCTGGGAAGCCTCTGTTGCCAACGTGTTCTCCATTGTGTCTCCACCAGCCAGTGCCGGGCATCCTGAGGCTGAACCAGAGGCAGAACCAGGACCGGAGGCAGAGGTGGGGCCGGTTGCCGATGAAGCCAACCAGGACATAGCCGGTGCCCACGGGGGCGTGGAGAGCGAGGTGGAGCAGGCGTTGGAGCCGGAAGAAAGAGCCTCCCTCAGTGAAAAAGAGAGGCAGAACGAGGGGGTGAACGAGCGGGACAACTGCTCCGCCTCCAGCATCTCGTCCTCCAGCAGCACGTTGGAGAGGGAGGAGAAGGAGGACAAGCTCTCCGGGGACAGGGCGACTGGTAAATGAAGCCCCTTGTCTCAATCTGCATGGTCCAGGGAAGCCTGGGGTGCAGGCCTGATTTGCTAGCAGCCTGTCCGCAGGGTGGCCTCTCAGGCGACCTGCTGGGCCAGCCCATTCGCCCGTGGTGTCACCCGGTGTCCAAGAGGAGGAATGCGGCCACAGTGTGGGCCAGCAGCCTCCCGCCACATAGGAAGGTGGCCCCAATCCCCCTGCCATGCGGTGGCATTTATCACTTCCACAGGTGGGAGGAAGGGCCAGGGAAAGACAGCTCTTCCTGAAAAATAAGCCCTGAAAGAGAAACTCATCTCCCTCTAATTGTTTCATCGTCAATAATAGTAAGTGCAGCTTTTCTCAGTTCCTGATTTAAGTTTAGAGCCACGTCATACTGTCTGCTCCTTTAAAATATTTTTTTAAGTGAAGTGTGTTAAATCATTATGACTGAACTTTTCAGATCAGGTCAGATTTGTTAGAATGAATGGAATGAGAGTCTGAGATTCACAGCGTGCCGAGGTCAACCTGATATGCTCTATTGGAATATACATAATTTAAGTAGTAGTCTACACTATACTCAAGACTGTTCTTTTGTTTATTACAAAATACATGCTTTTCCTTATGGAAGTATATCTTTTTAGCATTATACTTAAGATTCATTCAGTTCTCCTGTGGGTGGAAACTTTATAATTAGGGATCAAGTAGAATGTTAGATTATAGGTTTGGCCTAGAAGAACCTCATCAAGGACTTGGGGAGCGTGCCATGGAGGGTTATAGTAATTGTAAATGGTCTGCAACACCTTACCCAAGTTCCTACCCACAACTTGCATGCTATCAGGGTGGTAGAATTCCACCTTCCTCAAAGAACACTCCTTGTCCATGGAGTCATGTCTTATGGGGCACCCTTCTTAAGCTACATGCGAGTGACACACTTAAGAAGCCTACATCTCAGGCCCAAAGGGCAGCATGAAATCTGCACAGAGGCTTGACAGCTAGTGCCCTGACTCAGGAATGACTTGTTAGTTCCCAGATTAAGAATACATTGACTTGGAAGCATGGATGAGTGAATGAAAATTGAGTGAATGAATGAAACCACAGTGTCTCCCAGTACACCTGTCAATCAGTGGCCTAGTCTAAAATAGTTACTATTTGAGTTTTTCCTAGTTAGAATGTACTACTAGGCTTTATTCTCTATATTGCTGGTCACTATGATGCAGCAGAAAAAGGAAGACTAAAGACTTTACTAGTTTACATCTTAAGAATAATTGTACTAAAAATCTTGTGTCTTCATTTGGTTGAAGATATATGTGTTAATAGGTATTATATATACTGATTTCATTTAATTTCTGTCAAAGTCAGATTACAGTTAGTCTCCTAAATTCTTCTAGTATCATTCACATTAATAGAATTATGGTCACAATATAGGGTGTAGGGGAAGTCTTCTTGGTCAGGTTGGCCTTACGTCGTGTTTTATTTATTAAGAATAGCTTTAAGAATCATTCATCATAACTGGATTTAGCTGAAACATATCAACGAGTTGGGTTAATAAAAATAAGCCAGGCAACAGAACTTTCTTGGATCAGATTGTCCAATATTCCCAAATAAGGACAACTTTCCAAAAATGGAGACTCTGTTCCCAGTGAAGAACCATTGACTTTCTACCAAAAGTGAGTAATGTCCAAGTGTATAGAATCAGGAATTAGGGCTTCACAGTTATTTTTCTACTTTACCCCAGTGCTGTTAAAGGATTTGGTCATGTTTATTTGCTGTAGCTTGTTGGATCCTAAAATATCTCAGTGCTCACAGGCACCGTTAGCAGGTCTGGAGTCAGGGTAGCTATGTCAAAATAGCTCTTTTCAGAACATTGTCAATTCACAAAGGAACCTTAGGGGCAATTGAAAGGATTTCCGATTTTTTTTTGTAATGATTCTGTCAAAAATGAATTTGTAGGATTTGAAAAAGTCTCAACATTTTCCAGTTATGTGGTTTAATTTTTCTTGATTTCACATGTTACACTGTGGCATTAGTATGAGAAGTTTTATTATCGTAGCATTCATTACACATTGTCATGATTACTTGTATAATTGTCCTTTGCCACCACTCAAATGTCAGCTTTGCGAAGAAGGGGATGTCCCCTTATTCATTGTGAATCCTCATTTTCTAGCTGGGTGCCCAGAGCATATATAGTAGGGTCTCACAAAACCATAGCCGAATTAATGAATGAAGAGGTGTCTGGCCGAGATGGGGCAGCTCCATTCCTGCTTGGTCCTCTCTCTTACAACCAATATACCCACCCCCTTGGAATAGCAGAACAGTCAGTCACAGGAGGACTTCGTAACATGGGAAGAGGAAAGCAGACTTTCTAGGAATCCTAGGACATGAACAACATGGCAGTGAAGCTCCAAGTAAAGTCTATTCCACTAGCCAACGATTAGGAAAAGGATGGCCTAACGAAACAGAAACCTTTCTGGCTCTTAAATACTTTGCCTATCCTAGACAAGCACTAATGGAAAATCTGACCCAGAGTCTATGGGGACCAACTGGGAGCTGAGCCTGCACCTTCGCTTGAAGGCAATGAGGCAATGTGGGTAGGTAGTCTGGTTTCCCTGGGAAGATGCCAGTGGCACCAAGGTATGGTGGCACTGACCCTCGTCCCTACTCATCTGCAATGAGGCAGTGCGACTCCACATTCTTGCTGGGATGGTGACAGCAGGGAGCTGAACATCTAGCTCCACAAAGACCTGCATGCTACACCTAAAAAGGGTGACTACTTGCTAAAAGAGAAGATGAAATGGGATGTAAATTCTATAATGCCCCAACTGTCCAGGATACAATAGAAAATCACTCATATCAAGGACTAGGGAAGTCACAACTTGAATGGGAAAATGCAATTAACAGATGCCAACACCAAGATGAGCCAAACATTGGAATCAGGTGACAGAGCAGCCGTCGTAATGATGTTTCTGTGAGCAGCTACACTCAGGAAACACATGGGGAGATATCTTAGTGAAAAGTAGAAGATACAAAAAGAGCCAAAGGGAAATTATAGAACTGAAAAACATAATAACCAAAACAAAGGAAATGATCAAAACAGGTGAACTCAAAAACAGGTCAGTAGAAATTACCAAATCTGAATAACAGAAAAAATAGACTAAAAAAATGAACAGAGCTACAGGGATCTGTGGGGCTAGAAGACTAGATCTGACATCCAGTTTATTGGAGTCCAAGTAGGAGAGGAGAAAGGGTAAGTGCAGTGATAAAAAAAAAATCTTTGAAGAGATAATGGCCATAAGCTTGCCAAGTGTGTCAAAAAGATGTAAACTTATGGAGTTAAGAAGCTGAGCAAACCCTAAAAAGGGTAAATCCAGAGACACCCACACCAAGACAAATAATAATCAAAGTTCTGAAAACCAAAGACCACAAAGAAGCTTTGAAAGAGTGAAGAAAGAGACATGTCACTGACAGGGGACACCAGTTCAGATGACAGCAGCCTGCTGGTGACAGCATGTAGGCCAGCAGGAAGGGACACAGTCTTCTGCAGGGGCATGAATTCCATTTCCAACATAAGTCTCCTTAAAGAATGAAGGGAAAGCAAGACATTTCAGATTACACAAACTAAGAGAATGTGTCCCTAGCGGACCTACCCTCAAAGAATGGCTAAAGAAAATTTTCTCTAAACAGAAAGGAAAGGACAGAAGGCTTGGAACATCAGGAAGGAAAGGACAACAGAATGGATGAAAATAGGGGTAAATAAAATAGACTTTCTTCTCCTGAGTTTCCTAAATCATACTTGATGGTGGAAGCAAAAATTGTAATACCATTTGATGCACTGCTCTATGTAGAAGAAATACTTAAAACAATTATATTTAAAAAGGGAAGTTAAAGGGATCTGTTAAAGGAGTTAAAGGAGTAAGTTTTCCACACTTCACTTGAAGTGGTAAAACATCAATGCTATTAGACTATGATAAGTTAGTGTGTTTATTTTAATACCTGGAGCCACTACTAAGAAAACTCTATGAAGCAGTGTACTTTAAAACACTATAAATAAATCAAAATTAAATTCTAAAAAATGTTGAAGGGGGGATGCAGGGAGGTTGATGGTTACAAATATACAGTTTGATAGAAGAAATCTAGTTTGTTATAGATCCATAGGGTGACTATTGTATAATCTATTAATATATTTCAAAATAGCTAGAAGAGAATAATTCAAATGTGTATAGCATAAAGAAAAGACAATATGTAAGGTGATACATGTCCCAATTATACTAATTTGATCTTTACAAGTGATATTAATGTATTGTCACATGTACCCTGAAAATATGTGCATCTATTATGTGAAAATAAAATATTTTTTTAAGAAATGAAAGGTAAAAAAAATAAAAGTTCAAGTAACCTACAGGAGACCAAGAAAGGAGAAACAGGAACTGAAACAAAAGGAACAAAGAAGACAATTAAAATGGCAGACTTATGTCCTAACATATCAGTAATTACTTTAAATTACAAGAAGGAGATTGGCAGAGTAGACAAAAAAAAAAAAAAAATTTGTGACCTAATTATTTGCTGTCTGAACAAAACTCTTTTCAAACATAATGACATGGGTAGATTACAAGCTAGAAGTTGAGAAAAGATAAATGATGCAATCATTAATCTGAGAAAAGCAGGAGTGGCTATATTAATATCAGATAAAGTAGACTTCAGAGCAAAGGAAATTACTAAGGACAAAGAGGGACACTACAAAATGATAAAAAGACGAATGAAGAGGATAAGTGAGAAACCCAGCATTTAAAGATATTACCTGATTACGCTCTTTTCCCTCTTGCCAAAATAAGAAGATGCTAACATTTCCCAATAAATGGAGAAAGAATGTGGCTGGCTGTTGAGAAGGTCTCAGCCACTTTATCTGCTGTGGCCTCCTGGTGTCAAACTCATCTCACAGTTTGTGGGGTGGTCTGACCAGTTGTGGAAACTCCCCAGATTTTTCAGTCTTATCCTAGAGTGCCATCTCATCTCTCTTTGACAGTGGTTATTTCCTAAGTTTGTTTTGTTTGTAAAACCTAAAAGAGGGTACAAGAGCTCTTTGTTCTGATAGCGAGAGGGGCCTAAGGTCTCCTGGTCAGGTTAGGCCGCTGTTAAGCCAGGGACAGAGAACAAAGCTCCGTTGGAAGGAACAGAGCCCCAGGGGGACCTTGTGCTCCCCTGATTAATGCTGCCTCTGAGCTCAAGGCAGGGCCACGTGACAGCCAGTGTCCACCCTCAGCATATTGGGGGCTCTCCTTTGGCTGAGTGGAACTCCACATGCTGAACTCTGTGGTCTGGGTCTCCCTGGGTATCCGGAGGAGCTTACCTCCTGAAGGCGCCCACCACATGGCCCTGCTGGCCCCAAGGAAGCAGCCCCAGAGGAATAACACTCCTGGCCATGCCTTCATTCATTCAGTTGTTCTACGTGTTGGGGATCCAACAGTGAGCGGAACTAACCTGAATCCTGTTCTCATACAGTTTACATCCCACAAAGAAGGCAATTTAGTGAGCAATTATAAACATTCCAGTGATGGGGCAAAGGTGGACAATAACATGAATGAAATGCATGGAGGATGAGAAAGTAATCAGTGCTCTCGTGGAAAACAAGCAGGGAAGGAGGATGTGCAGTGTGGGAGGGAGGGTTGCACAATTTTAATTAAGGTGGTTGAGTAAGACTTCACTGAGAAGAGACGATTTGAGCAGAGACCTAAAGGAAGGTCAAAAAGCAAGTGGTGCGATTAACTGGATGCAGCTTGTCCCAGGAGGGGCAAAGTCCCCGAAACCAGATCATGCCTGGTGAGTCCTAGGAACGGGAAGAAGCTGCTATAGCTGAAGAGGTTTATGTGTGTGCATCTGGGATGGTGGCGGCAGGAGATGAAAGAAAAGGCCTTGTGAATGTCATGTCATAGGCTTTTCCTCTCATGAGAAGGCTTATGTGATCAGACATTTCAGTAACATCACGTGGCTGTTGGGGTAAGCACTGACTGTCACAGGCAAGGGTGGAAGCAGAGGGCCCACCTGGGGTGTCCCTGCAGTGCCACAGGCAGGAGCCCACAGGGTCCAGGGCCGTGGCAGCAGACCAGACGTGCTGAGAAAAGCAGGTGGATTCTGGGTATGACACGAAGGTGCAGCTGGCAGGACGCCCAGCTACACTGGATGCAGAGGTCGAAGGAACGGGAGGAGTCAAGGATGACAGTGAAGTTTCTGTAACTGGCAGCAAGAAGGATGAAGCTGCCTTAGCCGAGACAGCAGAGGACCGCCTGAGACGCAGCTTCACGAGGGGTGGGGCAGAAGAGCCATTTACAGATGGAAGGTAAAGCCCCGAGACTGGACGAGACGAAGTCCGGAAGACTGAGTGTAGATGCAGGGGTGAGGTCCAAGGAGAGTGAAAGGTTAAAGATAAGGAGGAGCCGGCAAGGGAGACTGGGAAGGAGACCCCAGAAAGAAGGAAGCAAGCCAGGCGCGAGTCCTGGAAGCCGGGGAAGCATGTGTGTGCAGGAGAGAGGGAGGGACTGTGTCCAGCTCAGTGTGCAAGTCCCCGATCACCTGGAAAGGAGCAGCCTTGAAGGGTGGTGGGAGCAAAAGCTCCATTCAGCTGGGTCCAGGAGAGAGTAAAATAAATCTCAGGCAGTGAGCAAAACAACTCCTATGAGCAGTTTCACTTTAAAGGAAGGGAGAAAAGTCAGGTGATGGCTGTTAAGTGGGGCCAATGGAGGCTTTGCTGTTTTAAGATGGTTATTTTAAAAACCATTATATGGTAATGACATGTATGTTTATATGCCAGAAGGAAGGATCTAGTGGGAGGGTCATGGGAGATGAGGGGCAGAGAATCACTGGGGCACGTTCCTGATGCCTGGGTGGAGCGGTTGGCCCCTGCTATGAGCGGTCATGGGAGGGACGCCATGGGCTGGGGTGCAGGTGGGAGGGGGAGGGGAGGGGGGGCCCTGGAAGATCTCTCCTGACTGCGCCTGTTCAGTTGGTGAACCAGGAAGCAAGGCTGTCCCTGAGGATGAGATGGGCAGGGAGGCGGGGTATGAAAGGTCGTCTAGGAGGAGTGGCTGAGAGTGCTAGGCAGCACTAAGCCCCCCCGGAGACTAGTAATTGTGAACTTAAAGCACAACCACAGGCATTTTGTGTGTTTCCCCAGCACTTTCAGCTGTACTGATGGGCATGGTTTGTGTGTTTCCCCAGCACTTTGAGCTGTACTGGTGCAGATTCCAGATGGGGGAGAGGAACAGAGGTAACCCTGCAGCCTCTACAATGCCTGCCGCGGGCCAGGGAGTGGCTTCCTTGCCTTCCTGTGTCCAGTTAGGACAGAGGCCCCTTAGCTCCCTGTGGCTGGGTGAGTCCTGACCAGCTGTCATGGGTGGGCAGGAAAGGTAAGGAAAGTTTCTCCCACGAGCCCAGGTGGGAGCCAGGAACAACGTCATACCTGGCAGAGTCCTGCGTCCTGGTGGGGGTCTTCAGGATTGTAAAGCAGTGTCATTCTCTTCTTCGTTAAGAATGTTTTATCAACCAGGGCCACCTTTTGCATTGATTGCTTTATTTCAGCGTGTTCTCAGAAGTCATCCCTGTGTAGGAAGTGTCAAGTTCACTTCCTGCCTAGTTTTCCTGCAAAAGTGCGGCCCCCTTGCCACTTTCTCATTTTTTCCCTCCCGTGTGCTTTCAGGTTTGTGGTCCGCGGGCGTCCAGGATGCGGGTGTAAATGGACAGTGTGGCGACATCCTCACCAGCAAACGGTTCATGCTGGACATGCTGTATGCCCATAACAGAAAGTCCCCAGGGGACGGCGAGGCCACAAGGACCCAGCAGGAGGCAGAGGCGGTCACCAGCCTCGCCACCAGGGTTTCCACCCTGCAGGCCAACTCGCAGGCCCAGGATGAGAGCATCAGAAGGGTGGACGTTGGCTGTTTGGACAATCGGGGCAGCGTGAAAGCATTTGCAGAGAAATTCAACAGTGGGGACCTGGGGAGAGGGTCCATCTCCCCTGATGCTGAGCCCAGTGACAAGGTCCCAGAGACAGCACCAGCACAGCTGAAGACAGAGGCTGATTACATCTGGGACCAGCTCATGGCCAACCCGAGGGAACTCAGAATCCAGGACATGGATTTCACCGACCTGGGAGAGGAGGATGACATCGATGTCCTGGACGTGGACCTGGGTCACAGGGAGGCCCCCGGGCCACCTCCCCCACCCCCACCCACCTTCCTGGGTCTGCCGCCCCCACCCCCTCCCCCCCTGTTGGACAGCGTGCCTCCCCCTCCCATCCCTGGTAATTTATTGGCCCCTCCTCCTCCAGTGTTCAACGCTCCTCAGGGCTTAGGGTGGTCCCAGGTACCCAGGGGTCAGCCCACGTTCACCAAGAAAAAGAAGACCATCCGTCTGTTCTGGAATGAAGTCCGGCCTTTTGAGTGGCCGTGTAAAAACAACCGACGCTGCAGAGAATTCCTGTGGTCAAAACTGGAACCCATTAAGGTGGACACTTCCAGACTGGAGCACCTGTTTGAGTCTAAATCCAAGGAACTGTCTGTCACAAAGGTACTGCCAGCCTCCAGCATGCTTCTTGGTTTGCAGTCGGGTGGGGCTAAAGAGATGTGTTTTGTATAAAATGCTCTTCTTTGTGTTGCTTTTGCTATTTGGTGAAAAGTCCATTGGTGTAAAAATCTCATCTTTAATATAGTATTCTTTGTGCTAAGTGTAAGACACCAGGCTACTAACACTAGGCAAAGGAGATTTCACGGAACCAGATAATACTGAGGAAAAGTTAAGGAATGTCAGCATAGCCCAATAGCAGATTGTTTTTTCTTTTAGAGACAGAGTCTTGCTCTGTCGCCCAGGCTGCAGTGCAATGACACGATCATAGCTTACTGTGACCTCCAACTCCTGGGCTCAGGCAATGCTCCTGCCTCAGCCTTCCAAGTAGCTGAGACTACAGGTACATGCCATCATGCCTAGCTATTTTTTTTTTTAACTTTTTATAGAGCTGGGGTCTCTCTGTGTTCCCCAGGCTGGTCTCAGCTCCTGGCCTCAAGCCATCCTCCCATCTCTGCCACCCAAAGTGCCAGGATTACACGTGTCGGCTACCACGCCCAGCCCCAATAACAGATGTTGATGTTAGCTAGAGGAAAGTGGACTTGCTGACTTACCAAACACCGTGGATATGTTTATTTAATCTTACCTTCATTGATCTTGGTTGATAGTAGTTTGAATTTCAGCTGTAACCACCCAATGCTTTTGCAAAGGCAGCAATCCAAGTGCCACTTCTTTGGCTGATCTCTTGGCTTAGCCAGTATACTGCAACTATCTGGATGTTTCCCAATAGCCATAGATTTAGCATCCCGAAAACATTACACATGCATCTAGATTTATTATTTTTCGTAAGTGTTTGGGAATCCTGTAGGCACTGCTGGCTGTGGTATTAACGGAGATGATTAAATCCACTTTTATCAGTGGGAAACACTGCACATGAAATTTTGGGGCATCAAAGGTTAAGTCATGGCTAGCAAACACTGATAAAAAAAAACTGTAAGATACTGGATCACAGCTTTTATTTCTAATGACTCACTGCATGAATAGAGTCTGCTTTACATCTCTTAAAGAACTGGCTTTTTAAAACCACTTAGATTCTGGGCGTATTCCAGTTTTAAAACACGTTTAAGGCTATCCTCTCTTCTCGAGAACTGGCGGTATGAGAAAGCACTTTGTGTAAGGCACAATTTAGAATAAACACGCAAGGGCTTATTATCGTGAATTACTTCTCTCTCCCTGTGTTGCTTCAGCCACTTATCATCTTTTTGGGTGAACTGCCTGGGCCAGCCTCCCAGACCTGCTAGTCATGCCCAGTTCTGAATCAAAAAGTATGTGTGGCAACCTCAGAACACAAATGTCCTACACAGGGAACCCGGTGACAGAGTTTGTGCCTGTCCTGCTGCATGATGCTGAAAGACCAGTTAGGGGAGGTGTAATTGATCAACTTCCATTCGAAACACGTGCAGGGGCTTCTTAAACTGCCTGCTGTTCTTTGCTGGATGGCATTTACCCCGGTGTCTGTTTCTGCCCTGTCTCAGTGAAGCCCTGAATGTTTCTAGCCTCAGGAATCCCCTCAAGACAGAGCTAGAGCTTGCTTTTTCATAAATCCAAACTGCTAGGATCCAGTGTAAACAATGATGCCCAGTCAGCCCTTTCCTTCAATTGAAAGTAGACCCGGCTTCTGTCCTCTGGAAAATAATGCATAGGAAAGGGGTGTGAGACACCCGCTCTTGGTGTGGCTACGTCCTGAGTTTCCAGGACGGTGACAGGTGGTGCTGAGCCCCTTTCTAATTCCTGCAGTCAGCCTGGCGTTTAGGAGAAGGCTAGCCAGGATTAAGACTGTGGTTGCCAGGAGCTACCCACATCCTGACACGCTGACACTGCCCTCTAACCCACTGACCTATTTGCCCGGTCTCTTCTTCCTCTTCCCGTCCCTTCGTTCGTGCCCATCGGGCTGGCTGTGCCTCTAGGCTTGAGGTAGCTCGTCACCCTTGCAGGTTGCTGGGGAGATGCTGCCCCTTGACTCAGGTTAGGAGGAATGAAATGGAGTATGGTGGTAAAGGCACTTCTAACTTCATTTTTGCAAAAGAAATAGCAAGGATAAACGTTGCCCAGAGAAGATCCAAAATGATTGGCTCACCTTCCTCCGTCCCTCCTTTCGTGGTCCCACTGTGGCCTCTTTGGTTGGTGATAAGATTCCAACCTCTGCCTTCTCAGTAGCCCAAATTCCATTCTTGCCTGAAGCATGTAGTGACCTCTTAGAAGGTCACTCATCCCTTGCCTAGCTAAGGGATAAACGTTTGCCTAGTGTTTATAAGGTGGGAGCTTTAGAGGAAAGTAATATATGGAAAAGTTTACCAACCTGATTTTAGAATGTTCTGTGAGACCCGGGGGTCCCTACCTTTGTGTTTTGGGATAGAAAATGTGAACAGGAGCTAATTTACAAAATGTTACAAAAGGTAAGAATGCAAATTAGGATTAAAACACATCACCCTGGATGGTTGAATGCATCCTGTATGTGTTACCAATACAGATATCACCAGTTTCCCTTCTGTTTCTAATCCTCGGGTGTGATTTTCATAAAATGCAGTGTAAACAGCCTCTTCCGAATTCTGGCTCGTAGAAATTTTTTTATTGAACACAATAGAGCTCAACAAAAGTAAAATGAAATAGACTTTACAAATCAGCACAAAACAAAGAGAATTGGTTTTAGTTTCCATCAGAAAACTAACACTAGACCAGAGTTTTAAAGTATGATGTGACTAAGTCACCCCAAAACAAAGATTCATGAGGCCAGATACCAATCAGTGAAAATAAGACCAAAAGCTCTGCTTTGGGGTTTTCTTTCAAAATAGTTTCTGGAAGTGGATCTACTTTTCTCTCCCAGCAGGAAATATATATTAATAGTTTTTTAATGGGATGACTTTTATTGTGCTTTACGGAGGAGGACAGAAGTCCTGTGCTAAGTTTCATCATGTTATGTTTCTGCTGCTGGTCTAAGATGTGGTGAATCACACAGGAGAGAGTTAAGGACTGCAGAGAAAGAAGTCAGGGCAGAAAGCCCCTGCGGGTACAGAGAGGGACCCTCCATGGGCTTGCCATCATCCTGAGAAGCTCCAGAAAGTGCCCTTCTAACCTTGGCCTGATCAGGGTTAATGAAATCCTTCCTGCTGACAAAGGGGCAAGGCCTAAGTGACAGCCAGACCATTGGAACTCAGTTTGGGGGCCCCGTGCCATCTTACTCTCTTGAGTTCATTAGGTTTTTCATGGGGGTGAGGCGGGTAATCCAGAATGGATTTGGAGAAATTTGTTTAACTTTATTTACCTTGAAGTTTCTAAATCTATCAAACAAATAACAGCAACTTTTAAGGAAAATTTGGAGATGATGATTTAATTGGTCAGGGGGTGAGCCTTGGCCTGGGTTATTTTTAAAAGCTCCTCGGGGATTTGAAAGTGCAACCAGGGCTGTGAAAAACTGATTCCAAGTGAAAATCACCACTCTCCCAGGCTGATGTCCCCTGGCCAGTTTTATTTTCCTGAGAAGAGATAAAAATCTGCCTACCCTAACTTCAAGTTCAGGACACAATGGAATAAGTTATTTACCATTAACCCCCAGGTAACCGAATTCTACCTAGAAATTCCAAACACAACCTGGAGACTTAGAGAGGGTGATCATATATCCTCATGTGCCCAGGACAGTCCTGGCATATGCCTATTTTGCCAACATCATTATTAAGAGCATTCCCTTCCTCTCCCCTAGGTCTCTGACTTAGGGTCATAGATAAACTAAATTAACACAGGAAGTCAGTTTAATAGTTGGCCTCTGCTATAGGTGACTCAAGGGCAAATATAGGAAATTAATACTTTTTCCTTAGCAATAAGGCAAATCTATTCTGGCAAGCAATTTTATTCCTGACTAAAGATTTTTCAGCTTTTATTTAGACTTAAGTTTTTGCTTTTTGCCTTAATGCTTTGCTACGTATCTCCCAATCTCCCTTATTTTGAGACTTTAGGAAAATTCCATAGTTGTCACATCTTTGGGACTTCTTTATCTTTGCATCTTTGTAACTGTCACTTTCTCAACAGACGATTTTGAAAATATCCCATGGCGTCACTCCTTTGGCAGTGAGCAGGGAGGGAGGAGGGAATGGTTTACCATTTCTAGAACTTTTGCGCTTGCTGAGCCAGACTCAGGGTGTCTGAGTGTGATGCTGAGAAGCATTTCCAGGGGTTGGTGGCCTTTCATGGAAGCGCTCTCCAACCGAGTGCTGTTCTCCAGTCCTCCGGGAGTTGTCTTCATAAATCACGTCCTTAGCCCAGTTTCTATCTTCAATCACAGCACCTTCTGGGGTGACAAGTTGTAGGTGTTGAGTATTTACTTCTTAAATATTATATCCTCTATATTTAGTAAAATTACTCTTTAAAAATTACTCTTTAAAAAATTAAAATTACTCTTTAAAAATGCGGTGGTGTGATCCTGTGTGGCAGCATGTCAGGAAACTTTAAGCTTAATGACTAGTGTTTACTATTTGAATTTTCCTTCCCACCTTTTCCTCACTGCTGCCTGAATCCTCACCCTTCTCTTTTCCAAAACTGAATGACAATGAGAGGGGGTTATGGTCTTTTCTTTTCCCCTGGGATGTTAACTGTAGTCAGGTGGTGGCTGCTCTTGCATGGTGGTCACCCTCCCGCAGTGACCATTCAGAAGCAGGTCTGAGTCTTCACTTGCAGACTCCAATATACTCGTCCCTGGAGGCAATAATTTGTTCTATCCGAAAAGCTACCTTGAATATCTCCTTCCTGTGAGGCATTTTTGTCCCCCGCCTCTGTGTCAGGGCCTGAGACTGCATCCAGGGCCCACCTGGGCAGACGCGTGGCTCTGCACTGCTTGTTTCCAGCCGAATCTAAGTATTTGGCCTAGCTGTTCTGCAAAATATTCCTATCATCATGTGTGGCTTTCTGCCCCTCGGAGTGGCTGAATCTACAGGGTCCTACCTCATGGAGCTGCTGGTTCTAGAGAGCAGATCCCCAACCCAGGTGGCCGACCATCAGGTGACTGTAAAGCTGCAGGGAACAGTCGCAGTTCTTCCTTGAAGCCTGGGCAGTTAGCAATTGCTGCCAATGTCAGTTACCTTCTCTGTGCTTCTCAGAAATCCTGTAACTCTTTTGGCCTCGACTGCTGTCTATTTGAAGCCTCTTCCCGGAGGGGCTCACATCTCTCTTCCTGGAAGCTAGACCCTCACCCCTCTTGGAGAAGTGGAGAGAAAGGAGCTGAATTGCCCTAATGACCCCCTTCCTGCCCCTTCCCCCTGCAAATCCTCTTCTCGCCCAGACAACCTTTCTTTCCACAGAGGCTAACCTCTGTCTCTCGCCCAACTTGGCTGTCCACGCCCCTGCCCCTCTCCCTGCAGTGTTCTTGGCCAAGTTAGAAACAAAAGCCCTACATGGCATTCAGGCCTGAGGCATCTCTCCAGAGACATCTTTCCTCTGGTGGGGAAGGGCTGCCGTGGGCATGTTGGAGGCTCCTGGTAGTTGGAGCTTCAAAGGAGGAGCCCTGCTGTAAGAGCTCAGCTTAACTAGGCTTTCTGGAACCAGGGATCAAGTTCCTCTTTTCCCTTGAGCACTCTTGGACGTATCTGAGAAAGTAGCACGTTCAGAGAGAGCCCCGCCGTGGTCTCCCCCACACTGCCACAAGCCACCCTTTTGCTGACCTGTGCAGAGGTGGTTGCTCCTGTTTTCGCCTCCAGCCAGCACCTGTACCTGGAGCCTGGGCACACAGGAACATCCTTCCAGGGTCCCTTCCTCCTCGACAGTTCTTGGAACTTGCTGAGGAAGAGGGCAGAGGTTCGGCTGCTTGACCTTTTATCAAAGAAATAAGAAACGCTAATTTCCTGTTGCTTCAGTATTGACCACAGTGTCGGAGACCTTGCCACAGGTATTTTGTTAGTCCCCATGGAAATATTCCCGCTTGAGGACTCGGCACCTAACAGGTGCTTGGAAAATGCCTGTTGAAGGCCATGGGATATGTATCGAAGAGAGATAATAAATAAATATGGGAAGAGACCGAGGAGGATTGAGCTTGTTTCCCAGCCTCCTCTGTGTCTGCGCAGGGTTCAGCGTCTTGGACGGTCACTGATGGTATCTTGAGATTCCAGTCAGCAGGTGGAGACATACCCAGGCAGCAAGGGGGTTCTGGGGTGCGGTGTACTCCCACCATGCTGACCTTTGGCCGCTCCCACACAAGCCTGTGTTCCTGCTTTCTCCTGGCCTTTTCTCTAACTAAGAAGGAACGTGACAGTCGATCCAGTCTGTCATGATGTTCACCCACTATATTGGTTTGTTTAAGTTAAAGTTACTTTTTTTAAAATTTCAAAATCTTAAGAGGATACAAATGTTTTTGTTGTGTCAGGGCTGTAAGTGTGCCCATCACCTGAATAGTGTTCATGGTACCCGTTAGGTAGGTTTCTGCTCCTCCCCCTTCCCACTGCTTGATTTTCAATGACTTTTACTTCCCTCTGTGCACATGGGTGTCCCTCGGTTAGTCCCAATTTATTAGAAAGGACATGTGGTATTTGTTTTTCCATTCTTGAGATACTTCACTTAGGATAATGGTCTCCGGTTCCATCCAAATTGCTGTAAAAGGCATTAATTCATCGTTTTTTATGGCTGAGTAGTACTTCATGGTATACATATGCCACATTTTGTTAGTCCACTCGAGAACTGATGGGCACTTGGGTTGATCCCACATCTTTGCAGTTGTGAATTGTGCTCTATTAACATTTGAGGGCAGATGTCTTTTTAATAAAATGACTTATTTTCCTTTGAGTAGGTACCCAGTTAGTGGGATTGCTGGATTGAATGGTAGGTCTACTTTTAGTTCTTTGAGAAACTGCCATACTATTTTCCATAGGGGCTGTACTAATTTGCAGTCCCAACAACAGTGTATAAGCGTTCCTGTCTCTCTGCGTCCATGCCAGCATCTATTGTTTTTGGACTTTTTAATAAAAGCCATTCTAACAGTGGTAAGGTGATATCTCATTGTGGTTTTAATTTGCACTTGCCAGATGATTAGCGATGTTGAGCAAAATTTTTCATGTGTTCGTTGGCCATTTGTCTGTCTACTTTTGAAAAATTTCTCATGTCTTTTGCCCACTTTTTAATGGGGTAGTTTGGTTTTTTTTCTTGCTGATTTGTTTGAGTTCTTTGTAGATTCTGGATATTAGCCCTTGATTGGAGGTTCCATATTAGAAATTGATCTTTTATGTTAGATTCTGAGTCACTAATCTTGGTGTCTTTGTTGGAATGCCCTGGACCATGGTAAAAGAGCTTTTTCTATTTTGCTATCATTCTATTCTGTTCTTTCATGCCAGCTATTCTAGTGCCTGTGCTACACAGTTTATAGTTGATCAGGTAGATATTATATATAACTCTACTTTTTAAGAATATTAATTTTTATGTATATTTTTTATATTAACTTCAGAATTTTTTTCTAATTCCAAAAACAGATGTTATTGGAATTTTGATAAGATTACTTTAAATAGATCTATTAGATGAGAAATAACTGGCATCCTTATGATATTGAAACTTCTTATCCAAGACCATGATGTTTCTCATTTATCCAGGTCTTCTTTTATTTCTCTCAAGAAAACGTTATCATTTTCTTTAGGTGGAAGATAATTCAAGAGGTTTCACGCTTTATTGTGTATTTTTGGGGGGTTGTCTGGTCAGTCCCCTATCAAATGCAAAACAACTTTCTGATTTCCCGCTAGAAGTGTTGCCACCTCTCCTTTCCTTGACCCTGCCCCACCTCTGCCCTGTCACATCTCACCCTCTCCTTCCAGATGCCATCAGAGCATTTACCTTCTCAAACCTTCACAAAGACCTCTGCTTTGTATCCCCTTCCCAACATTGACCAGTTTCCTAATTTTATAATTTCAAACAATTTGTAATCCCTATGGCTTTCTGATCAGAGAAATGGAGTAAGGAAAAGTATCAGTGGAAGACTTCTAGCAAGAGTAGGATGGAGGGGTTGGGGAGAGAAGAGACTGGATACATGAGGCTGGGGTGGGCTGCTCTGGATGCTGGGTGGTCAGGCACAGTGGAAGAGGTGGGAGTGGAGAAGGAGGCACGAGAATGAGAAGCTTTGGGAAAGAAGGGTGGACCATAACAGCTCGTCATAGGACTGCATGGAGGACCTAGTGAAGTTCACTACAGCTGATCTGGGCCTTTGGCCCAGAAGAACAGTTGAAATGGGTCAGAATTGATGCATGCTAATCCTTAGACATAGACATGTGTCCCAGGCACAGGGAGGTTGGGCTGGCTCTTACATGTGCTGCTGTAGGTTGGTGCAAGAGGGAAGGTGAGGTTTGGACAGCCCCTCCTGCCCCACTCCCCCATCTTGTGCAGAACTAACCAGAAGACACTCGAGGGTTCAGTAGCATCATATGGAGATTTATCTTAATTGTGAGAAACAGCAGTTTAAAACACCCCTTTGCTAACATCCAGAGATTGCATAATTCAAATTCAGTTATTACTTTAATTTTTACTCTTTCCTTTATGTTGAGGTGGAAGTGCTCTGCAAATGTATAGAATCCTCTGTGGAGACAGCTCTCCCCATGATCTGAGGATGCTCAGTGGCTCGCTCCTCCCTGACTTACAGGGGTGTATGCATTGTGTAAGTTGAGCTCTACTGAGAATGGGCGTGTCAGGTGCAGGGCCACCACGCAGGTCTGTACAGGTGGGTTGCTACACATGGACCCTGGCTACCAGGGACGAGGCTGAAATCCAAGTGGTGCTCGTCTCCCAAGCTGTTTGCTGCAGGGCTTTGTTTCCTCATGGCGGGGTTGGGGGGGTCCTCTTTTTCTCATCTGTACAAAGGCTCCATTTGGGCCAGCTGGGCCTGCTTGGCCACCTTTCCCGGCTCCTCAAGTGACAGAGACTGTGTGGATGGGGGTTAAGGACTAATGATTCCCAGGGAATCCCTGCTGCCATCCTAGTGGCTTCATCCCTGACACTCAGGAGCTGCTGGCTGCTGTGCCTCCAGGCTCACATCTGCATTCCAGGCCAGAAGAAGGGGAAAGGGCCCAAGGCATGGCCCCCTGTGCTTATTGCTTCTTAATCAGGAAAACAAAAGCCAGAACCAAGTCGCAGGGTCAGCTTTAGCTGCAGAGGGTCCAGGGGAGGAAATTGATTTAACTGACACATTGCCAGCCAAAATACATCAGGGGCCTGTTGGTGCGCAGGGAAGAAGGAATGGGTTTTGGGTGGGTGCCCGGCAGTGCCTGGAGGAGCAGGCGCCTAGCTCATGGCAACATCCCTCTTCATTGCCTGTACCCAGCATTTCATCAAACCTTTCTCATTGCTTCTTAGCAGTCCACACACAGCATAATACTTTAAATTAGATTTAAAAGCGACATTGAGAATTTCCAGGGGCTCCTGATAAGTTTATTTGGTTAACTGTATAGAAGAGAAAGCTTTCCTTGCAGAGTGGGGATGCATTTGTGCCACTCGTCCCTGGGAGCCCACTGCTCAAATCCAGTGACCCCACCCACAGGAATTGCCCCTCCTGGCCCCCAGGCTCCAAAACAGCTGGGGTGCTTTCTCAGGATGCTTGCTCTTCATAAAATAAATTTGAGTTTATTTCCAAATGCATGTTTAAGAATCTAAAGTAGAATTTAGCAATTAAATTTGGAACGACCCAGGAGGTTTTAAGTTGGCCCTAAGCCGGGTTCTCCGCAACACCTCCCCATCCCTAGTGTTCGGTAGGCCAGCTTCTCCAGTGCCTCAGCTGCTCCCAAGCCTAGCCAGGTTTCCCGCTTCAGAGGAGAGGGTGAGGCCTCGGCGCAGGAGACCCGATGGTGAGTGGCGCTCAGCTGGGTCAGGAGGTCATGTGGGATGTAGCCCTATCAGACCTCCCACCTCATCTCCATGGCAGTTCCCAACAACCTAGACAACGCCACTTGTTACCTCCTTATCTCCTCTAGAGCCTAGATATCCCTTAGGGCCCAGTTCAAGGGTCAGCTCTTCCAGACACTAGTCCCCTCCACCACCAGTTGCAGTTATCCCACTGTTGGGGTCCCTTGCACAGTGAGCACACCCCATCATTGTGCTGATGTGTCTTCTCCTGGAGAGCCACTGTGCCTTATTGGTTTTTGTCACTCTAGATAGCGTGAGTCACAGTAGTCATCCTCCTAGATGTGCTAGCCTCATAGAAAGAACAGGGAGCTTGTGGAGCCAGTCTCCCCTGCTCCCCCTTGTCACCTGCTCCCCCTTGTCACCTGCTCCCCATTGCCACCTGCCCTTCTTGAGAACTGAAGAGGAGAGCTGGTGGTCTTGTTGTCACATCTTTGGGTAGTGACAAGGCTTGGCTCAGCACCTCACACACTCTTAGTTCAATAGGGCTGCCATAATGAAGAACCATGGACCAGTGGCTGGAACAACAGAAATTTATTTCTCACAGTTCTAGGGGCTAGGAAGTCTAAGATCAAGGCCAGTTTGGTTCCTGGTGAGGGCTCTCTTCTTGGCTTGCAGGCAGCCACCTTCTTGCTATGTCCTCACATGGCAGTGGGAGTCAGTTTAGCTCTCTGGTCTCTTATAATGGCACCAATCCTGTCACAAGGATTCCACCCTTGTGACCTCATCTAAATTTAAGTACCTCCAAAGGCTCCACCTCCAAATATCATCACATTGGGGGTTAGGGCTTCAATATATGAATTTTTTTTCAGGGGGAGGGAGGAAATTTTAGTTCATAGCACACACTGAGTCCCAGTCATGTGTTCATCTTGGGCTGGCCAGAGGGGCTGCAGGGATGAATGAGGCCCAGGATACCTCTTGTCCCCTGTCCCCTTCCCCAGCTTCTGTGCCTGTTCATCCCTTATTCATCTGTACCAGTGCACTCTCTCATGCCTCTTCTGCGAAGGCCCCTCTCCCTCCACCCGGTGGGCAGCTGCACAGATGTTGAAGGGTGGCGGGACAGGTGGGGAGGTGTCCTGGCGTGAGGGGTGTGGGACATTTGAATGGTTGAGGGTGGGGTGCGCTGAGATAGTGCAGCCAGAGCTGGGGAGGGCCTGGCAGGACAGGGATGCCAGCTTCCCCCCGTCAGTCCTGTCTTCTTGGCATGTGTACCAGCTCTGTCCAGGCACACACCGTGTGTATTAAAGCCAAGCAAGACACATTCTGACACCTAGAAGCCCACAGGAAAGGAACTCTGAAAGGTCTGGTTTTGTTTTCCCTGCTTCTATGGAAAAAAAAAATCGGTTTTGTTTTTTGTGTGTGTGTGCGTGCGCAAAATATCACATTTTTCCCAATTGAAGGAAAATCAATTTTATTTTGTGTCTGACTCTGAAGTTCCATGGCTGACCCAAGCTTGGCAGTTTCTCAGAGCGAATCCCTGCTTGTGTTCCTCTGTGTTGAGCAGCAGCCAGTCCTCCTCTGAGCTGACCTGGGGCCACTTATTCTCGGCTCTAAATGTGTAGTGAGTGTGCTTTTAGTAATGAAACGCTGAAAGGACCCAAGATGATGCAATTAATCTTGGATTCTCCTTGTTTTATCACCAAGAAAACTGCAGCAGATGGAAAAAGGCAAGAGATCATCGTTCTGGACTCCAAGAGGAGCAATGCCATCAATATCGGTCTGACCGTGCTGCCCCCTCCGAGGACAATTAAGATCGCCATTCTGAATTTCGATGAATACGCCTTAAACAAAGAAGGAATTGAGGTAAGAGGAGCTCTGTCAAGCATTGTTTGTATTTTATAGCACGTTCTATGTGTAAAGCATTATTGTGTCCAAATTTCGGGAGATCCACCGTGGCCTCAACCAGAGTCTGAATAATGTTAATAATTCTAATATTTTCCTTAACTTGTGTGGGGATGGGGGTAAACCACACTTTGCCTATGAAGTTCTAGGTTCTTACTGTCTGGTTCATTTACTGACCACACTGTGCCTACCTCAAAATGGAAGAAGACTATTATAAAATTGTTAGGAGGCTGCCAGGGTCACCTTTCGTGCCATCTCAAACCAAATATGTTTAACAAGCACTTTCAAAAGTAAGGTTTTCAATATGTGCTCACTTCTGAGAAGGGACTTTGTTTCTCTCTTGGCACTTGTTAGGGCATGTGGCAATGTGCTCCGTTTGATAAGCTGGAGAACCCAAGCCAACTGAGGCTTTAGCATTCATTGATCTGAATGTCAGAAATGGAGAGCAATTGGGTGATGTGGCTGTGACCGCATGGCTGGTAGGTGGCCCCGCTGGAGCCATGGTTCACCGGCTGTGCCAGGGTGTGTTCTTCCACCAGGCCGTGCTCTCCCTTCACCATGGGTCGGGGCAGTTTGTAACAGGTTAAGCCTCTTATTGTGATGATAAAGAATGAGCAAATCCAGTGGCCCAGTCCATAGATTCCTACAGAACGGTGTGATATATTCTAGGGGCCCTCTGGGTCAGAGGGGGGATCTGGGGACACTGCTTTCTGGCATTGAGTGACACCCAACCCACCCTCCTATTGGCAAAGGGACTTGGGTTCCTTTAAAGCCTCTCCTCGATTGGGGTCCATTCATACATAATTTTATTTGGGAGACTTTGGCATGGAGGGTACCCATGGCGCCTGACTGCAGAGAAGGAGAGTGAGTCTTTGACAGAAAAGTCTGAAGCAGAGGAAGGACCAGGCCACGGAGGCAGACTCGCCCGCAGTCCTGGGTGCGGGAGGGAGAGGTGGGTTCACAGTGCACAGAGGGGTTTGAACCCAGATCCAGGTGTACCTTTGTGCTTTGGAAAGAAGGGGCTGCTCTAGAAAAACTGTTTCTAGAGGCTTGTACTACATTGCATAGCACACCCCCAAAATGTATGCCCTGCCAGAATGCGACCTCATTTGGAAATAGGGTCTTGTAAATGTATTCAAGTTAAGAGGAGGTCATACTGGACTTGGGTGAGCCCTACATCCAATGACTGGTGTCCTTAAAAGAAG
This sequence comes from Mirza zaza, assembly GCA_008750895.1. Lineage (NCBI taxonomy): Eukaryota > Metazoa > Chordata > Mammalia > Primates > Cheirogaleidae > Mirza > Mirza zaza. Next base: position 70,604 of record VSMD01077405.1, on the reverse strand, counting down.
AGAGAAATGCCATTTGAAAAAGAGGACACACGGAGCAGGATGCCATGTGACAATGAAGGCACCAGGAGCTAGGAAGAGGCAAGAATCCTCCCCTAGGGCATTCAGAGGGAGTATGGCCCTGCCTATACCTTGATTTTGGGCTTCTAGCTTCTAGAAATATGAGCAAATGAATTTTTGTTGGTTTAGCCACAAAGTTTTTATTACTTTATCATAATGAAGTAACCCTAGGAAACCCAAATAAGGCCCAAGCAGATCTACTCTGATAAATACATACACCCTGTTCCAAGAACAGGTATAATAAGAGAAATGCATTTCCTTCCTGCCTGGAGAGGAAGTTGTGCCCTGAGCCTTGGAGTCAGGCCAGGCAGCCAAGCAGGTCAGCACAGCCAGGTGGGTGGCAGCAGGTCAGCACAGCCAGGGGGGTGGCAGCAGGTCAGCACAGCCAGGTGGGTGGCAGCAGGTCAGCACAGCCAGGTGGGTGGCAGCAGGTCAGCACAGCCAGGTGGGTGGCAGCAGGTCAGCACAGCCAGGTCGGTGGCAGCAGGTCAGTATAGCCGGGTGGGTGGCAGCAGGTCAACACAGCTGGGTGGGCAGCTGGGGAGCGAGGGCACATGTCAGATGAGTCAGAGGCATAAAGGAGTGAGTGGGTGACAGCAGGTAGATACAAAGAGAGACACTGAGGCAGCTGCTAGCCTGGGGTAGTGGCCCCAGGGCAGCAAAGCCAAGAAGGGCAGTGGCCTGTCCTTGAGTGAACCAAGTGCTAAGTGTCTTTCATGTAGGAGAAACTAGGGCATAGGCCCAGGCAGCACCCTTGGGCCATCCTATTTCCATAACAAGATCCTTTAGAGATTGCAGAAGCTTCAGATTCCTATAGAGAGAGGCTTCAAAGATAGTGAGAGCCAGCTTGATTAAAGGAAAAAATGACGACTTCTCCCTTTAAAAATATTCCCTCTCCTTGTCATGAGAACTTGAAAGTCCATCAGGAGAAATTGATTCCTTTGGGCTTTGCCTTTATTCTTTCCTGAAATATGGCTCTCCCTAGGTGGGGAAAGTTTCAGATTATAGAATGAACTAAATTACTCCGTTTCCCTGTCTGACTGATTTGCACTCGAGCACCCTTTTGATGCAGGAAGGAACGATGACAGCAGCTGATGGGTTCGGGAATAGCAACACGGCACCAGTGTGACTTTCATGGGTGTTTTACTTTGCACAGATTCTGTACACACTACTATATTCCTCATCTCAAAGGTGAAGAAAGGGAGTCCCCACGTTGGCCTGTGCCCAAGCTCCCAAGCCAGTGAGCGGCTGAGCTGGAACACGAGCCCTGGAGCGTCAGTCTAGTGTGCAGGCTGCGGTTTGGAGGATGGCTGGCCTGGGAGGGGCGCTGCAGGCCCTGGGGAAGAAGAGGGACCTGAAGGGAGCGGGAAAGGCGTGCACGAGGCCACTCGGTCCTCCACTGTGCCACCTACGGGTTGGCACCTGGGAGCAATTTCAAATAAGAAGACATAGCCACGGGAAACCCTGGCAACCCCTTCCTGAGATTTTGTTGTGTCATGAGTCCTGAGTAAATTCATATAAATTCATTGTGCATCACAGTAAATTCATATAAATTCATAGTGCGTCACAACAGCACTTGGAGTTACAACATTTGTATCAGTTTTCATCTAAAGCGGGTTGCTCAACCTCAGTGCTGTTGGAGTTTTAGGTCAGACAGTGCTTTGTTGTGGAAGGTTGTCCTGAGCACATCTACCCTCCCCCAACAACCAAAAATGTCTCCAGACATTGTCACTTGTACTCTGGGGGCAAAATCACCCTGTTTGAGAACCCCTGATTCTAAAGGCCGCCCTTGTGAATCCAAAGACTATGTATGTCCCTCGGCACAGCTGAGAAGACAACAGTGGATCCAGGGCACTGTCAGTCACACCTGCTATCTCTGGCGGTTGATCAGGACCTAAGGAGCAGAGGTGATCTAGATCCATGTGCCAAGCTGGTACCCAGAGCTTGTTCTCTAGGCTTCTTGTTAAGAGTAAAATCAGGACTGAGAAGAGATGTAGTTGTGTTTTTACAGATCTTCGTTAATAAGATTTCCAGCTTGCACCCAAAGGGGCTGTAGCCAAACCATCTGCATGGCACCACAGTTTAATGGGGTCATTTGAAAGCTCTGCTTACCTAAACATAATTAGGATGTATTAAACGACATCCTGTGGCTTTGCTTAGCAACCCAGTGGTATGTATCGGGTGTGTCATGAAAACCTGAGGAAGTAGCTAACTTCATTATGGAAATTGTTTTTCATAAGCAACTCATTTTGCTTTTTTTAGCAAATTATTTTGGGGCCATCTTTAAGTAGCGTTAATGACTTTTGCCCAAGTAAAATGTCATCAAATTATCACAAATGGAAGTATGAAGATTTCCCTTTTTCTTTTCTTGCTTTTCTATATAGTTTTTACGAAGTCTGTGTCTACTCAGAGGGTAGCGCAGTTGAATGGTCCCAAAAAACATTTAACTTTGCCCAGTCTGGTTGCCAGGCCTGTCAGCATCCTAGAAAGAAGTTTCTTTTGGCCACACATACAAAAGCTACAGCATCTTTTAAAGTAGTTTCTGTTGCACGGTGCCTGTCTGCAGGTGCCCGTCTGCAGGTGCCCAACCGGGTGCTGGATACACACAGATACACCTGGCCAAGGGGAGTGGCAGTTGGCTCAGCAGGAACCGGAATATCCTGACAACTGGGTGCCTTAGCTGCTCTGTTAACTTTGCATTTCTGGTTGAATCCCTGTGACCTGTGGAGCTGGTGGTAGGAACTGAGGAATAGCCCAGGGGTGTTCTCTAGTTCTGCCTTGGTGGATCCAACCTCGCTTCAGGCAGATCATTCCCTCTGTAAGTTTAATGCAAAAATTCCAGCCCCAGTGTGCCTCAATGAGCAGTCGTAAGAATGACGATACCATCAAGATGCTTCAAGAAGTTTTAAAAAGATAAGTTGCTACATGAAAATAACTACAGGGATGGAAAGCCATTTCCTCGTGAGAATATGCAAGTTGTGTACAAACAAGGCTTAGCTCCCAGGGCTCCAGCTTTTTTCTATTGTTATCACCAAAATCTTAAGCTTGGATAAGCTTGGATTCTTATCCAAAGCTGTAGTCACAGTTCTGTTCAAAACTCTGAAATCATTATTTGTTATGGTCTCATCTGTAGGTGAATGAAATGGACAAACCCAATAGCATTTGGGTCCATAAAAAAAGAGATTTCTTCATTTGTCTCTGAAATGCACAGCTTTCAGATGCAAAAGCAAGTGCATTTAGAGCAATACTGGAGAGACACTGTCTGGGAGAAAGCTAAAAACACTGAGGTTATCACATATTGGTCTTTGATGTTTGTTTTCCTGTGAAACCAAACGAGCATAAAATCATCAATAAATCTACTGACTTAATAGAAAAGCAAGTTCAACATACCACCTCATGCTCAATCCAGTGTCATCTGCTCATGGAAAACAAGGGCTGTCAGCTCACAGGAGGGGCTTTGACCTGCCATTCCACTGTCTTACAGCTATTTTTATTGTCAGCGATGTGTAAAAAAAATAAACTGGCAGGTGGAAAACTCATAAATCTTCAACAGTGAACAAATGGTTTAAATTAGAGAAGTGAAAAACAAAACGCGAAGAGTATTTGATTACTTTCTCAAAGGAACAAAGCACAAAAGTCATCACAAGAAAATGCCTTCTGAAGGTTGTACAAAGTGTTGACAGTTTTTTGTCTTGGAATTTTTGTCATGCCTAAAGCAATTTAAGCATTAAGGAAATTAAAACACAAATTTCAGCTTTTATTTTGAAAACTAGTTGAGTTTAAATATGCATGTTTTTAAAGAAGCTACAGCTGCTTGAATTATTTTGGTTATATTTTAATTATTTGGTTATTTTTAATGCTATGTGTGAACAGGTGGGGCATGAGCCAGGGGAGTGGGCATACAAGAAGCACTGTCACCAAATGTCTCTCCAGATGCTCAGATGCTACCCCTATAGGCCCAGCGATTGTGGGAGGAAAGTTGAAAGGGAGCTGTCTCGGGGTCACCCACATCTCACCTTCTGCCTCCTCACTCTGACTGCAGCCTGAATACACATCTTCAATGCAGTTTTGCATCTCTGGCTTCTGATAAACCACTAAGAAAACAGCCCTGCCTGTTAACACCCTTCTCAAGCCCAGGACTTAATACTTCCCCAGCCAGATACATCCTGATGTGCAATTGTGTAAATGTCTGCATATTTGCTGACTATGGCATCGGGTTTCTTATTTTGTTGTTTGTTTTTTGAAGTAATATAGAGTGCATTGGACTTTCTCTAAGTTCTATGAGTTTTCAAACATAGCTAAATTCATGCAATGACCACTGCAATCAGTATTTAAATCAGTCCTATCTCCCCCAAAAAACTCTTGCACTGCCCTTTTGTACTTGCATCCTCAACCCACCTCTACCCTCTGGCAACCACTGATGTATTCTCCATCACTATGGGTTTGTCTTTTTGAGGATGCCACATGGATGGCATGTCACCTCTTTGAGACTGGCTTCTTGCACTCAGGGTGACTCCTTAGAGATTCATTCAAGTCATTGTATATATCTATAATTTCTTCCTTTTTATTGGCGAGTATTAGTCCATTGTAGGGATGGACCGTAGTTTATCTAGTCACCACTGAAGAATATTTGTCTTGGTCTGGTTTTGGGCAATTATGAATAAAGCTATAAACATTTATGTACAAGTTTTTGTGTGAACATACCTTGTCAACTTTTCTAGGGTAAATACTCAAGAGCAGAATTGCTAGTTCGTATGGTAACTCTGTGTTTAACCATTTGAGGGACTATAGCTTTTATTCTCTTAACAGTGTCTTTCACAGAGCAAAAGGGTTTAATATGGATAAAGTTCATTTTATTAACCTATTCTTCTTTGGTATCATGTCTAAGAATTTTTTGCCTAACAGGGATCACAAAGATTTCCTCCTATGTTTTGTCCTAAAAGTTTTATTTAGAGTGTTAACATTTTACTTTTAGATCTGTGATACATCTTGGGTTTATGTATATGAGAAGGCTTAAGTTGAGCAATTTTTCTTTCTAGTCTTTATGTCTTTTATTTCTGTTATGTGCCTGGCTAGGAGTACCATATGATGTAAAATAGGAATGGTAAGAGTAGAGAGGGAAATTTTTACCTTTTTTAAAAAATGTAATCACCAAGGAATTTGAACACACAAGAATCATAATCATTATGCTGGTTTTTTGCCTTCTCTGCCTTCCACAATTGATTTTTAACAGAAGCAAATACAGTAAAAGGTCTACTCTTGTCTTTAGCAGGTGAGTATTGCCCTTTATATATACTGTCATCACTTTTTCCACAGTCAGAATTGAGTTGAAGACTATTTAAAGTATTATCATTTCTATGTGAATTTTAAAGTTAGTACAATTAAGCTTATATTATGTCACATGAATGAAAATCAGTCTGTGTTCTTTGAAAATGATTCATTTTTATAAGCTCTTAAATTAATCCAGGAGAAGGGCTCCAAAGCATATATTCTTGACAAGTTCTGCTCTATTTCCTGGGGAATAGGGAGTTGTTCTCTGATCTTCCATCCTTCACCTTTCTCTCATCTTCCATCCACTTTCTTGGCTAGAATGTCCTTCATGTGAAAGACCCAGAAAATTTCAGGCAAGTTGCTTAAAGTATATTTGGCTTAGGACTTACCACCTGTATATAATAAAACAAAACCCACTAACAACAGAATATCTCTACTACCTAATTGGAAAATTATCATATGAATGTGAAAACATCAGAGAGGTGGTGGAGGGTCCATCGCTAAAAGAGAATATACTATGTGATCCCATCTTTCCAGAAAATTCTGACCATGATTCCCACGGAAGAGGAGAAGCAGAAAATCCAGGAAGCGCAGCTGGCCAACCCCGAAGTGCCCCTGGGCAGCGCCGAGCAGTTCCTCCTCACACTGTCCTCCATCAGCGAGCTCTCTGCTCGGCTCCACCTCTGGGCGTTCAAAATGGATTACGAAACCACAGAGAAGGTAAGTGCCCAGTGAGAGAGGCAGCCCATCCCAATACCCAGTGTTGAGAAAGGCAGTTTATATTTGGTGAGTATTAAGGTAGCAAAATACCACTCTTGACACAGGATGTGGAGAGTGAGTTGATGGTGTCTGCTGGCACCAGCCTCAGATGCTGCACTGTGGGCACCAGACTGAATTAAAAAAAGAAATTACTCTTTTTTCAAATCCTATATTCTTATTGTAGGAAATATAGAAAATACAGACAAGTGCTATATAGAAAATTTCCTATAATCCTTCTACCCAATGATAATCACCTCGACTGCCGTTGACTATGGCAGTTGCAGGTCTTTGGGGCCCTTTGGGAGAGTGTCCTCAGTAGGAAGTTGAAGCAGATTCCAGCAGGTTGAGAGAACAGAAGGAAAGGGACCTTGACGGGGAAGGCTTGGGGACATTCCTCTTGAACAGGATGCGGAGGACGCAGGCGTCTCTCTGGACGGGGCAGTGGCAGTGTCTTTGCAGGCTGAACAGAAAGAAGAGGTGAGGCAAAGGGAGAGATGGAAGGTGAGCTACAGGGGAGCTTAGTTGAGAGGAGATAGATTCTCAAGTCCAAGTTCTCAGGGAGGCCATGTGATCTCCATTTTCTGGCAAAGGAGGGAGCAAGGTCCTCTACTGAGGGCCAGAGAGGTGGTGGTGGGTTTGGGGGTGCTTCAGGAGGGAGCTACTGTAATTGAATTCACGAGGAGATCAAGCAGGGATGAAGACACCCAGGACTGCTGAGGTGACTTCCATGACTTGGTCGAAAGACCAGTGAGCACACTCGGGTGACTTTCTGTAGCCAAGTGAGGTAACATCATGTTGAAACAGTTGATTGGGTCAGCCTTGGGTGGGGATTAGCGGGGCCAACCTAGCAGTAGTGACAGAGCTGACCTTCTGGCTTTGGGGTATTGGTTAGAGGAGAGCCTCGATGAAGATGTGTGAGTGGGGGCCACAGAATGGCAGTAGAGGGGGAGATGGAGGCATGATGCCGAGCAGGCAGGAGGTTGGAGGAGGAGGGTAACAAGATGACCAGAGTACTGAGGACAGTGGCCTTCCAGTGAGTAACCCAGGCTAAGCGGTGGTCACAGAGTGCCTTAAGGGGAAGTTAGGAGCCCTGGGATGGTCCAGGAACAGTGAGGCTACAGTTTCCAGTGTCGTCTGCCTGGGAGGAGGAAAGGCAAAGAGAAGACTTTCTAGACGCTGAAGGAAGTATGCCACATACGTCATCTGTGGTCAAGAGGGAGCGTGGGGGGCGGGGGTGGCGTACCCTGAGGGTCCTGCTTGGGCTTAGATGATGGCAGGAACAGGGGAGGACAGAGTGTTTGTCACCCCAGCACACGTGCCACCATTTGGTCTCCACTGCGAAGACTTTGGGGAGCAGAGACTCTCCTGTCGCCCTTTTCCATACCCACGAGCCCATGTCCCTCATGTGGGACCACCTTGTGCTGTGGAGAACCCCCCTTGTTGTCCCTTATAGAAAGAGTAAAAACAAAGCAAAGCCAGATTGTAGGTTCTTTATCGTCTTCTATTTTCTTTTAACTGAAAGGAAGTGGCAGAACCACTTTTGGACCTGAAGGAAGGAATAGACCAGTTGGAGAACAATAAAACCTTGGGCTTTATCCTGTCCACCCTCTTAGCCATTGGGAACTTTCTAAATGGAACAAATGTAAGTCTTCCCCTTCCCTCATCCCCCTGCCTCCCTCGTGACAAAATCCTTGTGGGCATTGGGTGAGGGAGGCTGTACCTCAGGACCCCCCAGACACAGCTAAAATAACTTTTGTATCTTCTTGTGGAAAATCTAGAAGGAATTTTGTTCTTAAAATATCAGAACCTATTTTTTATAGCTGGATAATCAGCACTAATCACAGCCTATTTATTTGTACCTGTATCTTGCCTTAAATAAGAAAACTTAGAAAAATAAGCACACTGTTCCTTATGAAGTGTGGCTACTCTCAACATTGACATTGAAGAATTTTCTTCAATCCTTTTCTTTGTTGTTGTTCCTGAGCTTATCACACAAATGTCTGTGCTTATACGCATTTCGATACTTTTTATTGGCTCAGCTTTGGCCAGAAAGTAAACAAGCAGCAGGGCAATGGGAGAAAGAAGCTGTAGAAATGCGAAGTCAGAGGTACAGTCCCATAGCACCCTGATTTGGGGGTGGGCCCTGGGACGTGGTTCATGGCTGCGGTGGGAAAAGGCTGGAGGGGTCACCCCCTTCTCCATGTGACCAGCCCATGCGTGATCAGCCAAGGACGATGGCACACGTTTCTCTTCAGCTGCAGAGAAACCAAATATTGGGCTACTGCAGCTGAGCATTGATTTTAACCTGATTTTAACCACGTGTGCTGTTCTAAGAGCCTACGTAAAACTTGTTCTTCCTGTCTTGTCTTTGATGTTTGCCAAGCAGGCCAAAGCGTTTGAGTTAAGCTACCTCGAGAAGGTTCCAGAAGTCAAAGACACAGTGCACAAGCAGTCGCTTCTCCACCACGTGTGCACCATGGTGGTGGAAAACTTCCCAGACAGCTCCGATCTGTACTCGGAGATTGGGGCCATCACCAGGTCGGCCAAGGTATGTCCAGGGACGTCGAGGATGGGCCTCCCTCAGCTTACGACATTGGCTCTTTGTCAGTCATCCCCGGGGAACACCTGCTCTGTTCAAATGCTGCCTGCGTTCCTGGCTCTAGAGTTTGTGAATGTGATTTGTTTCATGCCATTTCTAATGAACTTTTAAGATCTTTTTCCTGTCTCTGGTTCTCGGTTGGACTCTGCCACCTCTTTCCTGACTCTTGGTCCACTGTTGAGCAGAGTTGCTCCCGAGGCTGGATTTTTGAGAATGTTAAAACCACACAGCTTGTCTTAGGTGGACACACATGTCAAAAAGATGCAGTGTGGCTCCCCACAGGATGGCCACAGGACCTCGCAGTGAGGCGTGGAGCCAGGAAGCAGGGCTCGCCTGGCCCCTGCGCCCACAGACCGGCCGCCCATGTGATGTTCTTCAGAGGGAACATCTTTATAGGGCTGTAAACAGCATGTAGCCTTGGTCCCTTGGCTGCAGGTTCTGAAAGTGAGCGCAGAGTTAACTTCTTCATGACCTTATGGTTTATTAGAAGAGAGACAGTCGCAGTCTGTGGACCCCCATCTGCCGCCAAGGCAGCATGATCACTGAGGCAGAACAACTCCCAAACGTACCAGAACTGGGAGATGAGAAGGTCTTGGAGCACAGGGGACTCACGGGGGTGAGGAGGGGTCGCCCTGGAATGGGTTACAGGAGCCAGGACAGCACGGAGGAACCTCCTGGAAACACACGCCCAGCTAGGGAGTGCTGGGATCCAGGATGGCAGGACTGCGGAGGGCAGAGGTGGTGGGCAGGGGAGGGCACTGCCTCTCTCTGCCTTCTCCGGCAGCCCTGGCTTGTGGGGCCGTGGTAGCCAGGAGCCTCCGCCACCTGTTGCAGGAGCCACCGGCAGGCTGGTGCCAAATACACCAAGGACCAGGGCCACTGAGCTGGCCTGACAGATTTTTTTTTTCTCAGCTCTATTGTGTCATAAGAAAGGGAAGCCTTTTCTGACCAGACCCAGAATTCCTTTGGTTTCAGGCAAATTGTTTTCCTCAGGGGGCTGTGAACCCCCGGCTTGCTTACCTCAGTCCAGCCTTCTGCCAAAATTCGCCTTTTTGGCTCTGTAGCACCGAGACATCCAGGACACACGGTGTCTTCCAGACACCCCCTGTGCTAGGTGTGTGTGCCTCCTGTTGGTGACACAGATCTTCTCACAGAACCCACCGCTGTGGACTTGACCCTCTCCATTGTCCTTCATGGGGGTGTTTGGGGACTGAGGTTACTCCAGTAAGTCCCTGCTCATAGGACCATGGTCACTGGCACTGAAGCTGGGGTGGCTCATCTGCAGGCGTGTCCTACTCTCTGCCTACTGCCTGCCCGGCCCTCACCCTTTCCCTACTGCTCTCACTCCTTCCCTGTCCTGCCTCCAGCTCACCCACGTGTTTGTCTATGTCTTCCTCCCTGCCTCTTTCCCTCTCAGTTTTTTCCCCATCCCACATCTCCCTCTATTAACTGTGGCCCTCCTGTGTATTTTTTCATGACTAGATAACTTTCTAATCCGTGTCATTTTTAGTCTCGAAGTTCTATAGAAGCATTTCCTTCGAAAGCCTTGTCTCAGGTCGTGTCAGTCCATCCAGACTGTTCGCTGTTCCCTGGGCACACCAGGAGTGCTCTGTCACATCTGTTCCCTACACGTGTGACTTCTCTCTGCTGGCGAGACCTCACGCCCATCCGCAAATGTGCATGGGCCTGGGGGATGCTGTGCATCCTTCAGGCCTTGGTGATCACCTGTCTGTCCAGTGAGCCTCTTTGAGAATAAGAATTTGGTCTCATTCAGCATTTATGTTTATGTTCTCTGTGCCTGGCTTAGGGACTGGTGTCTACTGGTTTCTCCATGAGTGTTGATTGAATGAGTGAGTGGGTGGATGAATAACGTAATTAGTCACACAAAATGTCAAAGGGATCATCATGAAGAGAAGCTGGCTAACCCTTAGCTGGTCCCCCAGTGTGGCAAAACCACCCATGTGTGACTAGGGTGCATTCCTCAACCTTAAGTGAAATATCATCTCTAAAGGACAAAAGTGCTGTGAAAAATTTTGAGACATCTACTCAGTTCGTCTTGTACCAGGCTTCCTTGATATCATGCTTTCATTTATAGTTCCCAAAGACTTTCCTAAGATATATTTCCAAATATGGCAAAAAAATAAAAGGTGACACATGTATTGGGTTCATCTGGAGAACAGTTTTATCACTAAATAATTTGATGTCAAGATAATGACAAATTCACATGTGAATAATTCTTAGGCTGTAAATATGTTTGTATTTGAAGATGTGAATTTGGTTTTGATGTTTGTTTCTTCCCAGAGGCAGTTTGGTCTTCCAGTTCAGGCTGGTGTCCGGCTGTTTCAGTGCATTTGCGGTGTTTTCTCTCTGATTTTCAGGTTGACTTTGATCAACTTCAGGATAATTTATGTCAGATGGAGAGAAGATGCAAAGCTTCATGGGATCACCTCAAGGCAATTGCAAAACATGAAATGAAACCCGTTTTAAAACAACGGATGTCAGAGTTCCTAAAAGACTGTGCAGAGCGAATTATAATTTTAAAGATTGTCCATAGAAGAATAATTAACAGGTAAGTGGATTGAGGAACTTACAGAAACATCAGCGAAACGGCATGTTGAAATTATTCTGCAAACCAAGATATGAAGGTTAAATTTACAGAATTTTCCTTTACATTCTTGGTGCATAGCAAGTGCACCAATCATACAGATGTTTGACAGTTCCATGGACGCTTAATTTTTCTTACACACATAATAATATAATGTCATTGAATCTTGAAGTTGGGAGGAATCTTAGAATTTGATCCAAAAATCCTACTTGGTCAGGAATTACATCTCTAAGATCTCTGATGAATCAAACCCTGCCTTTCTGCATCTGCGTGAACAATTTCACCTACCAAGAGTGCGCTCCCTTGCAAGGCAGCTCTATGTTTTAGAAAAGTTCCTCCTTTACCTGATCCACAGTTAGCCCTTGGAGAACCTATTAATTTTTTATTCATGGGGTACAAGAGCAATTTTGCTATATTGATATATTGCATTGTGGTGAAGTCAGGGCCTTCAGTGCATCCATCACTGGAGCAAGGAACATTGTACCCACTGAGCAACTTCCCATCATCCACCCCCCTCTGAGTCTCCATTGTCTCCATTCCACACTCTGCTTCCATGTGCACAATTACTTAGCTCCCACTTGTGAGTATATGGTACTTTCTGTTTCTGAGTTATTTCTCTTAAGATAATGGACTCCTCAGTTCCATCCATGTTGCTGCAGAAAACACGATTTCATTCTTTTTCATGGCTGAATAGTATTTGATTGTGTTTGATTGTGAAAATAGTATTTGATTGTGTTTATATACCACATTTTCTTTATCTAATCCTCTGTTGATAGACATGTAGGTCGATTCCATATCTTTGCTATTGTGAATAATGCTGCAATAAGGACACGAGTGCAGGTATCTTTTTTATATATTGGTTTCTTTTCCTTTGAGTAGATACTCAGTAGTGGGATTGCTAGATCTTGTGGTAGTTCTATTTTTTGTTCTTTGAGAAATCTCCATACTGTTTTCCATAGAGCTTGCACTAGTTTACATTCCCATTAACAGTGTATAAGAGTTCCACAGCCTCGTCAACATCTGTTATTTTTTTGTCTTTTTAATATTTTATAATAGCCATTCTGATTGGTGTAAGATGATATCTCACTGTGGTTGTAATTTGCATTTCTCTGATAATTGGTGATGTTGAACATTTTTTCATATGTTCATTGGCCATTTGTATGTCTTCAAAAATGTCTATTCATGTTCTTAGCCCACTTTAATGGGGTTATTTGTTTTTTGTTGTTGAGTTATTTGAGTTCCTTATGAATTCTAGATATTAGTTCTCTGTTATACGTATAGTTTATAAATATTTTCTCCCATTCAGGTTGTCTGTTCACTCTGTTTATTATTTCTTTTGCTGTGCAGAAGTTTTATAGTTTAATTAAGTCCCATTTGTCTATTTTGATTCTGAGGTCTTAGTTGTGAATTTTTTGCCTAGCCCAGGGGTCCTCAAACTTTTTAAACAGAGAGCCAGTTCACTGTCCCTCAGACCGTTGGAGAGTGTGCACTGTGGGCCCGGGATGAGTCGGCTGCTAAGCAGGACAGGCAGCAGTGGCAAAAATACCCAGAGTGCCGGTTAAATGTGCTAGGCGGCTGGCATGTGGCCTGAGGGCTGTAGTTTGAGGACGCCTGGCCTAGACCTATGTCCAGAAAAGTTTTCCCTAGGTTTTCTTCTGGTATTTTTAAGATGTCAGGTCTTACATTCAAGTCTTCATTCTATCTTGAGTTGATTTTTGTGTATGGTGAGAGAGAGGGGTCCAGTTTCATTCTTCTGCATATCGGCCCCCTTTACCTTAAAAACAAGCCATATGCTTTACTTTTTCATTCTTTACAAAAAGAATAAGCCAGTGTCCCTCATTTAAAACACACACACAAAACACCCAAAGTGTACAAATCAGAGTGATTAAAACTAAAAGGTTTGTCTACAAATAGTGGAGCATTTGTATAATACTGCTTGTTCCACATAAAGATTTCCATCTGTCTCCTGCTGTCTTCTTCCTCATTTCCTGATAACTAAAACTCGGGTACTTGTTTGCTCTTTTAATTTCTTTTGTAAAATTTTAAAATAAATAATATCTAGTGCTTTTTATTTATAAATTAAATAGCTTAAATAGATTTTGTTCTGCCAATTTGGTGTTTCCTAATTAAGATTCATGTAATATTGTAAGAAAATGTTTCAAAATATTTACTCAGAAAACTTTATAAGCATCTATGTACAAACCATCGATTAACATGTTATTCATAATATATTCATGTCTATTCCAAGCATTCATTAAAGGAATTTCTAAGCAACATTTCCTTATTCCTATACAATTCTTATATAATTTAGAAACTTAGAATATTTTTCTTAAAATAGTACTTTGTCATTTTTCTAACAGAAGTTTTACATACCATTTTAGAAAAATGTTAAAAGCACAGATAATCAAAAAGAAAAAGTAATTTCTGCTTCACTCATGGTTTCTTACTGAGAAATTTTAGATAATTTTTGTTCCTTAAAACTTGACGTCGTTGCCATACCTGTTTTTTCCTTGCAGATTCCACTCCTTTTTGCTCTTCATGGGCCATCCACCTTACGCGATTCGGGAAGTGAACATAAACAAGTTCTGCAGGATCATTAGTGAATTTGCACTAGAGTATCGCACCACCAGGGAAAGGGTTTTGCAGCAAAAGCAGAAACGGGCCAACCACAGAGAGAGAAATAAGACCAGAGGGAAGATGATCACTGATGTAAGTTTCAGAAAATCAGTCTCTTTGGTCATTTATTTCCCAAGTAAGATCAATCATAAATCCTCCCAACAGTTGAGGAGCTGTGCCTTTTTTTTTTTTTTTTTAACTGTGAAATGCCTCATTTAAAAAGTGCTCTGACTCTGCTCCTTTATTATTTTTGTGAAAACCTTCTATATCTCTGATCTCCAACCCCCAGGCTGTGGACCAGTACTGGTCCCTGGCTTGTTAGTAACCAGGTTGCACAACAGTAGGTTAGCGGTGAGCAAGCAAGCAAGGCTTCATCTGTACTTACAGCTGGTCCCCATCACTCACATCACCGCCTGGGCTCTGCCTCCTGTCAGATCAGCAGCAGCACTAGATTCTCATAGGAGCATGAACCCTGCTGTAAACTATGCATCTGAGAGATCTAGGTTGTGGCTTCTTATGAGAATCTAATGCCCGATAATCTGAGGTGGAGTTGAGCCAGTGATGCTAGCACAGGGGAGCGGCTGCAACTACAGATATTATCATTAGCAGAGAAGTTTGCACAATAAATGTAGTGTGCTTGAATCATCCTCAAACCATCCTCCCACCCCACTCCCCTGCTCTGTGGAAAAATTGGGTTCCGTGAAACCAGTCCCTGGTGCCAAAGAGGATGGGGACCACTGTTCTATATAACAAACAAGGGCTTAGGATATGTAAAGTCATGGCTGAAGGAGGAACATGTAACTCATTTTGGTGCATTGTATGTCGTTAAATGCTCAATTTCCATTTCTTCTGATATGGGTAAAATTGGAAGAAAAGAAAAATATAAAAAAGATAATGCTACTTGTCCTAGAAAGACAAATATACTGATTTTTGGGTATTGATTCAGGATTTTAATCATCAAAACAGTGCTATATAACCAATCAGCTGACACATGGGCCACCTATCTGGTGGCCTCTGAATAGGGAAGTTGATGTGATTGCAGAGACATAATCTGATGGGTTCTTGGCAGTCCGTTGAATCATAGAATATCAGGGTGGAAAGAGATCCCAGGGGACAGTGAATCCAGCAGGAGTTTCCCTACAGCACCTGGGGTATCCTTGCACACTTACATGTCTCTCCTGTTCCTGAGCTCTTCCTCCATGTCTCCCACCTCAGCCCCCAGCCCACCGGCTGCAGATGCAGTGGGCAGAGGTGAGATGCTCAGCAAGTAGAGGGTGAGGGGAAGCGTGAAGATCGATGCCAGAGACCAGCGAAGGTACACAGTGCAGGTTCCTCTTTCTGATGTGCCTTTGTGAAACGTGAAAGCCAGGTTGGTGTCTCACACACCTCATCCATTACTAGTGGGCTAGAAGGTCAGTTCCAGGCAAGACAGAGAAATTTTCTGGGAATTCTCCTTTTACTCATTATTTATTCTTACTCGAACATACTCGGGGAGAATGAGTCATCTTTTTTTGAGACTGACAGGTCATATTTGGAACCTGTTGAAAGGACACTTCAGTGTGATTTTTTTTCATGGTTTGGCACCCATGAACTTTTGCCATCTGTGTATGTATTTGAGGAGTATGTGGCTCCCGGTGGTATAAGGATGGAATGAGGAAAAGATTAAGCCATAGAAGGTGCCGTCACACAAGGGGTTGCAAGCCTCAGCTGAACTCAGGTCAGGCAGATCTCTTTTGGGGGAGGAAGACCAAACCGAGGCTGCCTTCTGTACCTAGCTGTGTGTTCATGTTGCCAGCAAAACAGAGAGCACGTGGCTACTGCCATCTGAGAGTCCATGTTCCTGAGGGGGTTGTGTTATTTTAAGGCAATTCTGCAAACCAGGGACTAAGCCCCATACCATCCACCTCCACCTAAGCTCTTGTTTCCTTGGCATTTTCTGGACCTTTAGGGAGTGCTCAGGTGACTTTTCTGCAGGAGGAGCTTTTTCTACAGCCCCCTGGAAGCTCTGACTGCCAGTGCCATCAGCCCAGTAGGATCTTTAGCCTCCAGGGGAACAGCAGCTCAGGAAGTAGATTAAATCCACTTGGGCAAACTATGGCCCACTTTTCATTCCAAAGTATTATTTTAAACGTTTTCAAAAAGGGATGACTTATTTTTATGGAAGTGAGACAACATTGGAGGGTGAAAAATACAAAAATATGCTTATAGTTATAAAAACACATCAGAATTTCTTGCTAAATTCTTGAGTTTTTTTATAGATCCCATTAATTTTTAAATTATGTCCTTCTCTGAAAACATTTGGTTTTCCCAATTCTAAACAGGTGAAGAGTTTCTAGAGTTTGATACAAAAATATTGAAATTCTCATTAAAATCTGGACAGTACAGGCTTCTTCAATTCAGGGTTCGCTGTCAGCCTAACCCATGGTTTTAGTGGTCAAAGTGACATCATTCGTGTAGGCAGATTGCCCCCTGCTGGAGGATTAGGATATCGTCACTTAAGGCAAAGTGGGCAGCCTCAGCTCTTGGTTATTAAGCTCATTCTGTTCCCAGCACTGTACTGGGCAGTGAGGAAGGTGGGAATATAATGAAAGACAAGCTTTTTACCCAAGGACATCACACAGTCTGTTTAGAAAATGACATATACACACATTAAACTGCAAAAAACAAAACCAGCCAATATATTTAGAATCATGGAGCCTCTGAATATTGGAGCTAGAAGAGATTTTAGAGAGAATTGTATTAAATCACTTTTAATATAGATGCTGAATAAAATGAGGATGCCAGTGGTTGCAACTAAACAGATGAAAAGTCTGGGGCGAAATCCGAAGACCCTGTATTTATGTATTCAGCCCATTACCAGCTCCTAAGTGCTGCTCCTTTTTCTCCCCCTGGTTTCTGGGTATGCAGAAGGCTTCCTTTCTCACAATCTAGGGGTCTTCCAAGGTAATAGCCAGTAGGAAGCTAATTCCTTATCCTCGTGCCCAAAAGTGGTTCTAGACCAAATGGTGACATAGGCAAGGTGACTGTGGCCTTTCTGCTGTCGTCTTCCTCCAGATGTGGGTTTTGACAACTCAGCCTAGTAACCCCAGGGCTCCCACATAAGAGTATCAGAGGACAGCTGTCACCCTGGGTGGTGAGACCCTTAACCCTTCTCAACCCCAGCTTCCTCTTCTATACAAAGGGAATGAAGGTTACTTTTGGGGATGTCCAGAGGGATAGAGAGTTTATATATGCAACACTTTGCACATGTGTTAATTGCTGGAAAAAATGCCAGTCATTCTGGTTAAATAAATAAGCTATAAGACTATCTCTCTCTCTCTCTCTCTCTCTCTCTCTCTATATATATATATATATATATATATATATATATATATATATATATGTATATATGGAACAGGAATGTTGTCTCTTGTGACATTTGGGCAAGGCAGTGTGGAATGTGATGAACTAGAAGCATTTTGTCATTTTAACTTCTAAAAACATAGTCAGTTCTCAAAAAACTTGTGTCAGATTTGGTGGCATGCCTGTAACCTCAGTGGAAATGCTTAAATGGAAGGTGTGCTGAATTTAAAATCAAGAGATGGACATGAGTTTTCACCCTCAGCTTGTTTTTAGAAAAGGGGTATTTTATGTAAAGTCACTTAAAGAAGTTGATCTAGTGATAAAGTAATTAGAAGTACAGAGGGTT
Organism: Mirza zaza; assembly: GCA_008750895.1. Taxonomy (NCBI): domain Eukaryota; kingdom Metazoa; phylum Chordata; class Mammalia; order Primates; family Cheirogaleidae; genus Mirza; species Mirza zaza. The sequence goes on along the minus strand of VSMD01077405.1, from coordinate 53,009 downwards.
CAGGTGGCCACCATGAGGGACAGGTGAGATTTTAAAAGGAACATAATGCCACGTTTCTGAGGAGAGATTGACATGGAACGTCCTGCTTGGGGAGTCATCCCACTTGTCCCATCTGGGCTGTGCATGGAAGTACTATTGGCAGCCCAGACCCGGCAACCTGGACAGGGAGGGGTCCAGTGCTTGTGATGAGGGGAGGATGGCAGCTGACAGGCAGAGCCACGCAAACAGGGGCCAGTCCACTCACTGAGGCTCTCGTGGCCAGCAGCTGGTGGTGGGCTCAGCAGGACTCGGCCATCCAAGTAGCAGGCCACAGAGCTGGGAGTGAGGTGAGTAGTGGGTCAGGGAACCAGGTAAGCTGATTGCTGGCCGAGGGCAGCCCCAGGAGGTTGGCTGGAGCCCTGCAAGTCCTTCCTGCCCCCAGTCAGGGCTGGTGTTGGAGTTCACAGATGGAGTGTCCAGACAAGGACAGCAGGGCCAGGCCCAGCAGCTCACATCTTAAGAGGGTGTACCCAAGTCGTGGTGGCCAATTTCTTTATTTGGAATTTGATGTGACATTGAGATGATCTCATCTTTGTTGACTTGTGTGCTTTCTAAGAATCCCTTCTGTCTTTTCCATCCTGTCCTGTCCTGTCGGGTAGACTGATGACGAGGATGAAGTTGAGGTATGACTGTTTATAAACATGAAAACTGCCACATGACCTTCCCATGTGTGCTGTAGTCTAACCTAACATAACCAGCATGAAGCATCAGCACCATTCAGTGCTTTAAACCATGCATGGACATCTTCTAGTTGGTTTTTGTGTGATCACTAACCACATGACCGGCTCCCGTCATGCCATATGTGCCAGGGACTGGAGGGTCACCTGCATTTTCCAAGCTGTCCGTGAGTCCAGGCTGGCCAGTAGCCCTGTCGTGAGTGGCAGGCTCAGTGGGTCTCTCCCTGCTGCTACTGGAAAAGTGGACAAGGGATTTCCTTTCATTCCCCTGTCCGAGCCTTTTGGCAACTCGAGTATAAGAACTGGATTCTAGAATAATCATAGTAAGAAGCCTCAAACCAAAGAGGAAGTGGGGCAGGAGCTAGGAGCCAGGCCAGAGCCTCTGCCACCAGCCCGTGGGTAACCTCTGCAGTGTGCCCATTTCCTTGGTTGGTGTCCATGGTACCCGTGGGTCAGCGTGTGTGCAGTGGTGGGATGGCAGGGGCTCCTCCCTGCCCCTGGGTGCAGGAGCAAGAGCCAGAAACGAAGCTGGGGCTGATTGGCCCTGGAAGATGAGGAAGGATCAGTGTAGATGGTGCAAGTCCCCGACCCTGTTGCTAAGACACTGGATGAAAAGAAGCCAGGCATCCATGGACCTGTTCTTTGCAAATGTTACTCTGACTTTATTCTTCATCCAGATGTTTGGCATGGTATACGTACAGTGTTCTAGCATACCTCTTTTAAGACATACATGCCTTAACTTTTTGTTCAGTTAGAATTAGAGAAAATCATCATGTGTTTGTAGTACATACTAAAACAACTACACTTTTGACATAACCAAAAGGAGTGAGTGTTGATGAATTCAGTTTCTGCCTGAATTTTTGTGTTCTGTCCTGTTCTGGGCCCTGACACTAACCCCCTTGGAGCCTGTGGCAAGCCACTTATTCTTGGAGAGCCTCAGTTTCTTTTTCTTTAAAGTGAGGTGGGACTAGATCTAGAAGAATCCTTCCCAACTCTTAACATGGTATGATTCTGTGATTGAATCCCACTTTTGTAATTCTCTCACCATAAGTGATCTTTAAGAAAAAGAAAACTGCTTTCTGGCACTAAATAGTCATATATATTAAGCTTTATTTTTTTAATAAGGTGTATTTTAATTCTCATATCAGAGCTTTGGTGTTAAAGAGAAACTTGATTTTTTAGCTCTTCCCAGAGTCGGTGTCGGTTGTCCCTGGCCCACACCCACTGAGGGAATCTGAGAGACCCGCTACGATGATGGCTGGGTGGTATTCCTTCTGGGGCTGGTGGCTTCTCTTTCTGATGACAGATCGCCCTGTAGGGACAGGTGTTTTATCATTAACGGACAAGCTCAGTAGTTGCTGTAACTCATGCATCTGCAGAACACACACAGAAAAGACAGAGGGAGGTTTTCCTTAACTGAACATTGTGTAAGCTTCGTGGGGAGTCTCCCTCACATCCTAACTCGCCTTTGGTTTTGCAGTCCGGCAAGTTCTCTGGCAGCTCTCCGGCGCCACCGAGCCAGCCGCAGGGTCTGAGCTACGCCGAGGACGCGGCAGAGCACGAGAACATGAAGGCTGTGCTGAAAACCTCGTCCCCTGCCGTGGAGGACGCCACGCCCATGCTGGGCATCCGCACTCGCAGCAGAGCAAGCCGAGGTAACTGCTGGCCGCTCTGGCTCATCCCGTCTTCCCTTCTCAGCTCGGCCACCATAGAGGAGTCCAGTCCCTGAGGCAGGGCACAGGGTACAGCTGTGTCAGCAGGACTTTCAGTGCCAACCTAACCACACACCTTCCTTTGCTAAAGCCTCCGTGACCCACCTTCAGTAGCTGCGTCCCCAGAGCATGCCTTACCTTGCACAGAAGGACTTCTTACTGTGGTCGGATCCTCCTGGGTTAAAGCAGGGGTCAGGGGGCTGCAAGTAACCTGCGAGCCAAATGCACACTGCCACCTGTTTTTGTAAATAGAGTTTTACTGGAACACAGTCACGCGTGTTCGTTTGTGTTCGGCCATGGCTACTTAGCACAGCAGCAGAGTTGAGCCGATGTGACAGTAGACTCTGTAGAGCCTAAAACACTTACTATACAGACAAAGCTCTCCAGCCCCAACCCCTGGATTAAAGCACTATCCCTTTGTGCCTTTTAAAATCCTTACAGGCAGAGGTAATAGTAAACCTTCAAAATGGTAAAGACAGATTAGAGTTTCCAGATTTGTTTTATAATTAGAAGGGATTAGGAGGCATTTTACATTGGACGATGTTTGCCCGTGTTTCCCTGGTCTGGGTTGATGACACCACGTGACACCTCCTGAGTTTCCTCACTGCTGGCAGGATAAAGCCCACACTATTTGTGTGTTGTTTGAGGTCCCTGTCGTCTGCTCTTATCCTATCTCCCAGACTTGGCTTTGTCTTGTCCCCACATTGTTGCTACCACCCTTCTGGAACACTCTGTGTGTCCCTGAGCCCCCCTGTTGCTCACACTGCCCCTCAGCACAGGCTGCCCTCTCTGCCCCTCCAGTCCCCACTCACCTCCAGAAACCTCCTCCTCTAAGCACTCTCTGGCTTCCAGCGGCTCCTTCTCTTCAGTGCACCTGGAAGACCCCAGGTTAGACCCTTTAAGAATGATAAATCAGCTACTGAAAATCAGCTTTCTCTTCTTTGTGTTTGCTTAGCACACACTATGCATGCAACTAGAAGAAACCATGTAGTTGTGTCCAAACTGGGATGCTTTGGAGTGTGAAAGGGGGTGCTCGTCATAATTATGCTGGGACAATAAGTAAAACAGAGCCTCTCAGGTCAACCAAGAGCGAGACACTTACTTTTCCTGGTTTGTGGGTTGCCTTACACATCGCAGAAACTCAGGGATGAATGAATGAATGCATGCATGCATGCATGCAGCACCTACCAGGCATCTTCCTAGGCTCTAATGAACGTGCAGACAGAAGCATGACAGGCATATTCTCAGCTGCATATCAAAGTGAAAGCCCTATTTGAGGGTAAACACCAAAGTCCAACACTAAGACAGAAGAGAAGGAACTGGAATCAGTAATGCCGCACTCACATGAAGGAAGAAAAACAATCAGTAATTTTATAAAAAAACACCAAAGTGCCACTCCACTTGGGAATCCCACAGAAACCTTACGGTTCTGGAACACGGCTCGCAGGCCCTTTTGAGAGCCTCCTTGCACGGCAGTTTGTGGCTCTTTGGTTCACAGGACACTCACGTGCATCCACCAAGGGGCAGGGCTCAAGACTCCGGCCTGATGGCTGGGGTGAAAGCCAAGGTCCTGGGAAATGTTCCAGTAACGGAGCATAAACAGGTTGTGCCAATTTTAAAAGAAAATAGACATCTGTTCCTGACCAGAAAGGACAAAGAGAAAAGAATGTCACCGGGTTTGTACAGTACGGGGTCATTTTCACTGGCTGATGAACGGGATTAAAAGGGCAGGTGTTTGCTTTCTCTGTAGGTTCACACCTGCCTGAAAGGAGACTCCCGCTCTCATGTGGCATGTGGTAGGACGCGGCAGGCCACCACTCCTGCTACAACTGGGAATGAAGGAAAGCAGTGATAAAGCCCTCTTTTTAAAGGCATTAGAGCACTGTGAAAGGAGAGAGGATCACACAGGCTGGAGTTCCAGGGGAGCTGAGCCGTTCTAGGAGCACTTGCCTCATGGGCACAAGCTGAGGACCGGGCTTGCCCCAGTGGGGTGACTCTGGTGGTGAAGAGAAGCCAGCAGAACTTGCAGTAGCCACGTGAGAGAAGAGACTGAGTTGAGAGCACCCCCAGATGCAGATGATTTTCTCCATGAGACTTTTGCTAAGTGCAGCCCGGGAAAGGGGGAGGGGGAGAGGGAGGGGGAGGGGGAGGGGTGCAGTCAGACAGTGCTACTGGTCTAGAAAGGCTGGAGGAAACCTGCAGTCCTGAACAAAGTTGAGGAACAAAGACAAGCTAGAGTAAGCACCTTCCACAAATACTCTCAGACGTTAGCCTCAGGACGTTTAGAAAGTCAAGTGGGCTGATCCTCAACTAAAATTGCCATCTGGCCTCACCCGACTGAGTCCCTCACCACAGCCACACACAGAGGAAAGGGAGACTCTCTGGAGCAGAATGACAGCGACTTCAGTCTTTACTTTCTTTTACACACAAAGTCCAGCGCATGGTTAAAATTATGAGCCAAGGGAAGAACGTGAAAATATGACTGACAATTCAGAGGAAAAGTAGACAAAGAGCAGCAGACTCATAAGCGTTCTAGATGTTGAAATGTACAGTCAAGGACTTGATCATTATAAATGTTAAAAATAAAAACTAAAGGCCCAGGCGTGGTGGCTCATGCCTATAATCCTAGCACTCTGGGAGGCCGAGGTGAGCGGATCATTTGAGCTCAGGAGTTCGAGACCAGCCTGAGCAAGAGTGAGACCCCATCTCTACTAAAAATAGAAAGAAATTAGCTGGACAACTAAAAATATATAGAAAATTTAGCCGGACATGATGGCGCATGCCTGTAGTCCCAGCTACTTGGGAGGCTGAGGCGGGAGGATCGCTTGAGCCCAGGAGTTTGAGGTTGCCATGAGCTAGGCTGACGCCACCGCACTCTAGCTAGGGCAACAGAGTGAGACTCTTGTCTGAAAAAATAAAATAAAAACCAAAGGAAACCATAGACAAATGGATAAAAAGGTGGATAATTTCAATAGAGAATCAGAATCTATAAAAATGAATCAAATGGCCATTCTAAAAATGACAAAATATTTGAAATAAAGAACTCATTGGATAGATTTAATAGCCATTAATCTCAGCAAAAGAGAGGATTAGTGATTGGGGTTAATAGAAAATGTACAAACAGAAGCACGGTGAGAACAAAATGTGAGAGGAATGTTAGACACAGTCAAATCTAAGATATGTGTCATTGGAGTACCATAAAAAGAGGGATAATAAGTAATATTTGACGAGATAATGGCTGAGAATTTCCCAAGACTGATGATAGGTGTCAACACAATAAATACAGAGAAAACATACCATAGGCAAACCAAAGATAAAGATAAAATCTTCAAGACATAGAAGATACATTACCTCCTAAGGAAAAACAGGATGATGACTCACTTTTCAACAGGAAGTATGGAAACCAGAAAATCATGGAATTACATCTTTAAACTGCCAAAGGAAAATGCTTCTAACCTAGAAGTCTATCCCTAGGGAAATCATCTTTCAGAAATGAAGGCAATTTTTTTTTTTTGCATTAAAACAGTAGAATATCTACGTCGATATAAGTGTTTTCCTTGTAGATTATTTCCTTATGTTAAGGAAGAGAAAAAAAATAAATTACAGCGGTGTTTTTTTTCAAACTATAATTTCCATATTTTAAGAAATGAAGTAAAAGCGATTTTGTGCAGTTATGGTCTTAGAATGCTTTTTCCCCTCCACCACCATCTCAAAACACTTGGATGAGTCACATGGCCCTTTGAGTATGTTACATGTGTGTGCAGCATTCTCCTGACAGCTGTGTGTGGACCCAGGGGTTCCAGAAAGAGGAGCCATATACGTGACCAGGAAGAGTGGAAATAAATGGCCATGAAGAGAGTAACAAAGCGGAGAGGAGATAAAAAATAGACTGAGGAGTGAGGCTGTCAGGGAATGAAGTCCTCACAAAGCTGAGTTTGACAGTCTTGAACCTGCGGCAAGATGTTCCTTTTAAGCATCTCCTGCCACATTACCTGGACAGCAGATCCTTGGGAACGTGTGTGAGATGGGAAAGTGTAGGTAATTCTCAGAAGGAAGATTAGATGATGCCTGCCTTTCTGGCCCACTGCTCTGAAGATGTATTAGGGGCAAATACAATTGCTTGAACTTTGCATGTTTTTGGAAGATTAGTTTGACATTTCAAGATCAGACACAGAATTATAAATCAGTAGGTAAAAGGGAAAATAGGAAGTCTCTGGGTAAAACGCAATTGAACCGCACTATTGATTGCTGTGCTCTGAGGAGGGCCATTGTTTAGGGGCACTGCAGAGTCCCAGTCTGAAAGCCGTGGTGTCGTGCGGCCTTCTACCTCCCACTGGAACACCTAGACCATCCTGAGAATGCAGAAAGGTTCAGCAGCGACTTTGAAAATTCCTTTCTGAGAAGAGCCTACTTTGTTAGGGTTTATTAGAATGCTGAAAAACTGGTCTTCTGATGGGAGCAAGTAGATCAAGTTCCCTTGGGTGCAAGCAGAGAAAGTACAATTTACTATTCTTGCATGTGCCAGTTTAAAAAAAAACTAAGCAAAACAAATTTTCAAAACTATGTCAACAACAATAATACATGTCATTTGCAAACATCATTGTCCTGTAGCCACAGTTCTCTCATACACGCGGGTGATGGAGCACCTGGAGTCCCAGCACTCCTTTGGCAAAGTGTGAATTATTTATGTATTGTATGTTCAGTCGTGTGAATTTTACTAGCAGGAATTATGACTATACTATAGCATATTACGTATTTGCAGTGACATTTCAAGCACACACATGTGTGTTTATGAAAATCAGTCTACTGAACTGTGATCCACTGTTCCTAATCACTGACATCCATATTTTTTTCTTTGTTCATTTATTACCAACCAGGTGGTTTTCAAGCAAGAAAACTTGAAAAAAATTAGTATGAGAGAAGAACTCAAAAATTTAAAATACTTATTAACATTTTTTTCCTCTGAATTGGGAGAAGCTGGCTATTCCTCAGTGTAAGCTGGACCTTGGTCAGGCCGGAGTGCCTGTGGTACATGGGCAGTGATTTTGAGAAGTGTTTTTGAAGTTGTTGTACGTTTATTACAAAATGAAGTGTAGGTAGTGGAAATTAACAAGTTTGAGCACATAGTACATCTTTCCTCTAGTGGAAACATTCACCATCTTACAGAAGAGAGTTCACAAGGAAGTTGATCTGCTACAGAGGCATACTGTAGTTTTGGATATATTGGCATTAATCTCTGACTGTTTAACATTACTTGGAACCCATGTTTTGGTGCCACTTCCTTCTTGTTTGTCTGTAGGGAGATACTTTTATGCCGGACTTGGATTGTCTTAACATGTAGTTATTTATAAGCACACTTTTCTGGTCAAGGAGCTGATGAATGTATCAAAGAAAAATTTATGTTGATATCCCCTTTGCTGGTTCAAGAGGGCAATCCTGTTACCATTTTTAAAGTACTAGGGAATCCAAAGACAAACTGTGTGTTACAAAATCCATTGGTTTCTACCTAACCGAATGAGAAGTTAGGGATAGTTGACGTTCACTAGGCACTTGCATTCTCCAATAGAAAGCTGACTCAGTAGAACCTTCGACGGTCTCTCTGCACTACTGGATGTGCACTGGTGGATATCAGTGATGAGTGCAGGGTGTGGCATAGGTCAGCTGCCCTCAGGTGACCACGGGACAAGGCAGGTGAAGACAGCACACCAAGGAGTAGAAAGTTAGCTTATGAGAGACAAGAACATGGATGTGTTATGGGGTGGTACAAAGTAAGTGCCCCAAGTATGGGTTTGTTCAGAGCCTGGAGGGTAGTGGTTGCAGGTTATAGTGGTGCCCCCTGCAGTGGGGACCCATTAGTGCTCTGGATCTGTCACTAACTCTGAGGCTCCCAGTCCCACCTTCACTGTGATGATCCTTTGCCGACAGAACTCAGCTGCTTGGAGGAGCAGTGCGGTGTGTTTTCTTCTGGGTTTGCTTCTCTCTGAGTACGTTGCACTCTCTGGCGGTTTGATTTTTTAGGATCCACTGGTTCCTGGACTATGGGAACCGATGACTCACCTAACGTCACCGATGATGCAGCCGATGAGATCATGGACCGCATTGTCAAGTCGGCCACCCAAGTGCCCAGTCAGCGAGTGGTGCCGAGGGAGAGGAAGCGATCCCGGGCCAACCGGAAATCTCGTGAGTGCATTTAAGGAGAGGCGAGGGACTCACCCCTGCGGGGATCTGCCCCTCTGTTCTCTATGACCCGGGAAAGGTAGGGACTCAGAGGTCAGCTCTGGTGTCAGTGGCTGCCTCGAGTGCCCACCTGCACTTTGTCAACAGATGGTTGACTGTCAATGCTGGTCGTTGTGGAGGAGGTGAGCTGCAGCCACACCTGTCCAGGGTATCTGGAGTCACACTCTGTCCCCAGGAAGGTCTGAAAGGCCCTTAAATGTCTCTGTTGTGTAGGGGTGGGCACAAGCAGGGCCAATTGCCCAGGTGCTTTGCTGGAGGCCGTATTTCTGCCCTTCCCCCAGCATCGGGGGTTGGTTGCTGTGTGAGAGACTGGTTCTCCCTGGGGTTCACCACTGCCCACAGCATGTTGAAGGTGAAAACCAGAGGTAGCAGGTGATTTGATGGTCGTTAGGATACTTAAAATATTTGTTGTTAGCATTTGTTGGCCAAATAGCAAATTCATCTCAATTAAAGTGAATGATTTTCCTTTTGGTCTGAGCCTCCAGCCTGCTCCTGCCCACTGAGCTCAGGGGCATGGAGTCGCCTCTGTGGGTGGCACTGTGCCGACTCTCCCAGGAACTGCTGTCCTAGAGAAACAGGATCCTGTGTGTCCTTTGACGTCTGCCTGTGTTAGCTGTGGACTTGGGTGGTTCAGAAGAGAGCTGAGCCCCCAAGCTTCAGCCTGTTGCCAGGTCACTCTAGAGACAGCTCGTGTCTCCAGTGGCTTTGCCTCCTAGAATAGGGGATGGTGACAAGGAAGGGGAGCCCGGTGGCCTTCCCCTGTTCTGTCTCCCAAAAGTGAAAGGGAAGTTGCTCCAGGTAGGCAGGGAGTTCAGCAAAATTCAAACTCAGAGTTGTTCCACTGTTGGGATTCACACAGGAGGTGATGGGGTGGGCTGTATAGGTTGGACATAGTGGTTCTGCTGGGCCCACGGACACGTTTGTTTCCAGGGTAAAGATCACTCTAACAGATTCCTGTGGCCTTTTGGACCCTGCCCCTTTTATACGATCTCCTGTAGTTTCTGATGGGATTTTTTTCTCCCTGGAAGGGAAAATAACCCTGGGTGGGACACAGGGAGGGGAGATTGTGGTTTTTATTCAGTAAGATGGGTGGCCTCAGATTTTGCTTCTCACAAGCTCTTAGATAAAGTTGATGCTGCTGGCTCTTGGTACACACTTTGAGTAACAGGACTCTCTTGAGCTGTGGTTCTCAACCCTGGCTGGACATTAGAATGTTCTGCAGAGATTTTTAAATTCCATATATCGCGGCTGCACCCAGGCCAACTCCTTCAGGGCTTTAGGGGTGAGGACTTGAGGTCTGGGTCCCTGCCCCTGCCAGTGGAGGATTAGATGGGCTTAGAGGCAGTAGGAGGGAGGCTCTCCCTCCACTGTGGGCCCTGCCCCATGTTCCCCCCATTTTTTAAATGGAAAACTGTCATTCAGGGAGACTGGCCTTTTATATGTCAGGAATATGTTTGTGGGTTCTAACATCAATATCTAACATGTTTACATTTATTTCTTCTGATATTTTGCGATTTCTCTGTCCTGCTGTGAATTCTTTCCTGTCCCCTGGTGCACCTGTGAAAGAGCTTGGCTAGGGACTTGCTCCTCAAAGTTGGACCTCAGACAATATGTTTGTTAGAAATGCAGATTCCTGGGCCCTGTTGCAGGGCAAGACCCCCAGTGGTTCTCCCTCACAATAAGGTGGTCAGCCCTGGGGCATGAGACCAGGAGTGGAATTGCCAGTTCTCTTTGACTACTCTTCTCCAAAGGGGCAAGGATAGTCCACCCTCACACTGTGTGCCGAATCTCAGCTGCTCCAGGCCGAGGCAGCCCTTCCATTTGTTCATCTCTGAAGGGTCTGGAATAGTATTTCCTCGTGGTTTTAATTGACATTTCCCTCCACTCTAGAGAGGTAGAACCTATTGCCATTGCCTCTCTTTCATGTGTGATTTGTCCATGTTGTTTCATGATAAGAAATATACTTTTTAAATAGAAATATTACTTTTTAATAATACTTTAAAGTATATTTAAAATATACTTTAAAATATACTTTTTAAATACTTTTAAAAATACCAATCTATTTAAAAATCTACCTAACCTATTTAAAAAAAATCTACCTAATCTACCTAATCTATTTGCGGTATCTTAGGTAGATTATCTTCAGTAGTTCCCCTTTATTGGCCTCCTTTTAGTTACTTAAATAAACTGGTAATCAAATGGTGGAAACCTCGCACCAATTAACTCCTGGGCTTCCTGCCGTGGGCAATGTCAGTGCTAGAGTCACTGTGGGGAGAAGCTGGAAAGAGCCCGCAGGGACTTGGGCCAATGAGGAGGCTGCCGGGCCAGGGATGCCATGACAGAAGGTGGGAAGGGCTGGGCCAGGGACCTCAAAGAAGGAGACTACATGGGACATTGGTCTGGCCAGTCCCTGGAGGCCCAGGCTATATATGCTCTTTCTATAGGTTACGTGTCTGGATTGGCCATACCCTCTGGTCTAGAGAGGACCAGATTCCTAGAGAGACACATAATGTCCCTAGGAACAATAACACAGTCGTAATTAATTTTCCTCTTCAATCTGGCTGGAGAGATATTTTGCCTGTTTTTGTGGATGACATAAGATAATTTCCTGTGGTATCATTTCCATTTCAATTTTATGCAAAACAGCCGTATATTCTTTTTATTCAGCCAAATAATTTTTTTCCCGTGACATAGTTACTATAACCAATACAGCACAGCATGTATATGTTTTTCTGTAATGGGTTTAATTTATTAGTAATGGCACTATCAACAGAAATTTAAGAAGGGGGAAGTTAGACACTGATTTCTATTATAAAGGGATGACAAACTGCAGCTTTTCACAAGAGGTTAAAGGAATGAGAAAAAGCAATTTGCAAAATCGATGTGAGGTGTAGCAGTTTGGGCCTCACCCTGGAACTGTGCTGTATTTGATTTGAGTGTTTAGTGGTGGCACTGAAGCCAGTGGATAATGAATAACCAACATATTTGGGCCATAACTCATTTGGCTAAAGACAATAATAGTCCAGCTATTGCAGGAAACTAAACAATCCATCCCATGAGCTTGAAATTTATGGCCTGCAAGCCAAGGCACTTGAGGATCCTATGAGATAATTAGGTATCTGCTTTCCCGTATGATGCTGGTGACTGGGCCTGTGCATGCCCCTGTGTCCTGCTAGAGCCCGGGCTATGCGGTCAGTTGCGACATGCCAAGGGCATCTGAATGGATTGACAGGTTCCCATGGTTCGGGTCTGCTGCTTTTCCAGCTGGTCCCAATCAGAGGCTCATTACGTAAAATGTTTCAAATGGTCCAGGTGATTTCTAGCCTGTGCGATGATTGACCCAACTCACCTCATGTGGTCCCCCGGATTCTAGCCACGGCTCTCTAGTGGGCACCTAATGATTCTTAGAGTTCATTAAAGACGGACTGACCTTCCTATAAAGATAAAAGCTGAGGGTGTCACCCATGAACACAGGACCCAGGACAGAAGAGTAAATAGAACAAGCCCAAGAGAGAACCAAAGGTCTCTTCCCTAAACCCAGTGGGGAGTCACTGCATCCTGGGGGGCATCCCTCACTCCAGAGGACACTGACATGATAAAAAGTCAGAAAGTCAGGGCTTAGGTGGAAGCCTCCAAGTTAGGGAATGGATGTGGGAAGAGTTGTGAAGTGTTTTGCTGCATTGAGTGGTTCTCTGGTTGTTTCCTTTTCTGACAAATCACCCTCCAAAGCAGAGGAAATTGGCACGTTGAAGAGGATGCTGGCTTTTATGTCCCCTGCCACATCTGTTTGAGTGCCAGGCACCCATTTGGCCCAGAGTAGAGGTTCAAAAGGAGGGAGGATCAGTAAAAAGAGGAATCCAAGAATCTGTTCTTCCTGAGTCTAATAGCTGTTCTTAGGGTGATCAGAGGGTTCCCCAGATAGTGCTCAGGAAAGCGCCAAGCACCTTGCCAACCGATGTTGCAGTATTCATTGTCTTTGCTGCCTAGTTCAAAAGGAATCTATTTCCATGCTCAGGAATGAGCACATCCAGGGTGGTTGTGGGGTTAAGTGAGGCACCTATGACAGGTTCCCACGCTCTCTCTTCCTTCCAGGTTCTGTCCTGCTGCTGGTAGAAGTTTGCAGCTGCCTGCAGGTGCTTAGGGGCTGCCTTGCATGCCCTACCCAATTGTCACTCTGCTACCATCACAACCTTCCCCTGCCCCATTGTCTACCCGTGTCTGCCTGCTGCAATAAGTGGACCAGGCTTGTCTCCATCTCTCTTTTTACCCCCAGGATGCTGGCGCCTGTGCACTCGAAGGCTGCGTTGTCAGCACGGCACTTGGTAGTATTGTTGTGACACCCCAGACAGAGAACTGATGAACTAGATTTAATCTGCAAAGGAGGAAGGCAGTTTTGTCCTACTTACAACTTGAAATACTGCTAAAAGCTCTGAATCTGTGGCTTCCTGAGCCACTCTTCCTTCTTATCTGTAAACTTCCTTGAGTTTAGGGAGGCTCTTCCAGCAAACAATGGAGAGAACTTCCGCTTCCTTCCTGGCCAAACTCCATGCTCTCCCTTTGCTCACCCATGATATAACTCATAGTAGGTGGTCAGCTTTTGCATTTTAACTGCTCTCTGTTCAGTTCTTACCTGGGAACCAGAGAGAGGTTTAAGGAGCTCTGGATACTAATGCAGCCGCAGTCACAGGAGGCAAAGTGTTGTAGGGCGTCTGCAAAGCCTAGGACACCATAGCCAGACCAATGTACAGGAAGTGCCCGATGCCATAGGAGTGTCTGAGAGCCGTCTCAGTGTGAGCGTACTTCATTTTGTGCATTTTGCACTTCATTTTGTGCACTTCGTTTTTTGTTAGGCAGAACTCAGAGACTTCAACCCTGTCACCACAAAAGTTGTCACTTTCTGAGGGCCCTGCCTTTCCCTGTGTCTCAAATGGCAGTGATTTAAGTCACTGGCTGGCCATTGGATCCCCTGGGGAAGGTTACTATGCAGTGTGTGGGCCTCTTGCAGAGACTCTTGTTCAGTGTGTCTGGGGGAAGTCCCAGAAGTTAAGTCCACCAGGTTTGGGAGCCTCTTCTTTTTTATCGTTGTCCCAGGTTTTATTGTTTTAACTTTTTATGTTGAAAGAATTTTAGACCTACAGAAAAGTTATAAAAAATAGTGCAGAGAGTTGCTTTGTATCCTTCCCCTGGCTTCCCTTAATATTACCACCTTGTGTAACCACAGGACCATTGATCAAAACTAAGAAATTATTAATAACTTTAGTACCGTACCATTAACTAAACTGTAGGCTTTATTCGGATTTCACCAGTGTTTCCACCATAGTCCTCTCTTGGCTCCATGGTCCTACCCAGGACACCACATTGCATTTGGCTGTCACGTCTCCTTAGTCTCCTCTGATCTGTGGGGGACATTTCATGATCTTAACACTTTGGAAAAGTGGAGAGGACAAATGGGTAGTGTCAGACAGCAGCAGGGCTGGTGACGACCTAACCAAGACACGGACATTTAAGGCATCTTGAAGTTCTGACGCTAGTTTAATCCTAGACACACTGCTCTTATTATATCTGGTAGGAAACAGAAAATCTTCAGAATCTTAGGGATTTAAAAAAAAAATCAAAAAACATATTTTCAAATCATGTTTGATTTTATGTGCAAAAAAAGGAAAAAAACATCTAGCAGTGATCCAAAGGTGAAAGAACACAAATGGATTTCTGGCACGTGGAATTAAAGCTTGGTCAATTTCCCATTGATGTGAAAGACTATCAGAAAATGTCCTAGCAGCCTGTAACACCAGCACTTTGGGAGGCATAGGTAAGACGGTCACTAAAGGCCAGGAGTTTAAGACTAGTCTGGGCAACATAGTGAGACCCCTTTTCTAAAAATTTTTTTTAAATTAGCTGGGCATGGTGGAATGCACCTATAGTCCTAGCTACTCAGGAAGATGAGGAAGGAGGATCCCTTGAGCCCGGGAGTTTGAGGCTGCAGTGAGCTGTGACTGCACCATTGCCCTCTAGCCTGGGTGACAGAGTGAGACCTTGTCTCTTAAAAGAAAAAAAAAAAATGTCCTGCCAGGTAGCAGGAGGATGCGATTGTTACCAGCATGGGCTGTGATCCAACATCCTGGCTGAAATCCTTCTCTACCACTTACTGTGTGCCCTTGCACCAGTGACTTGATCTCTCTGTGCTGCCCTTTGCTCACAGCAGAGCTTGTTGTTGTCTCCCTGATAGAGCTTCCGTTAAGATTAAAGGAAACGATCCATGGAGACACTGAGTAAATGGCAGCCACCATTGCCATCGTTCTTAGATTCAACTCATCTTAACAAAGAGTACTTTATAGGATTAAGACATTTTTTCATTTCTACTGAGAAAAAGAAGAGAAAGAACTTGTAGTTTTTCCTCGAGTTCCTGGACACGCCTGTGCTGCATGTTGACAGCAGAGGCGCCCCGTGTCAGGTCCCTCTGCTGTCACTTCAGCGTCGTGGGAGCTGTCACCAGTGCCTGGGCACAGAGTGGCTGCTGGCGCCATCAGATTGGCCCTCACTGTCTATGGCAGAGCTGCGAGGCAGGTGGGGACAAATGTTTCCAGTTTGTGAAGGGCTGGAGAGCAGCTTCCATTCAGCCAGAGCGTTCACGCGGGACGCAGGAACGGGGAGCAGAGAGGGCAGGTGTGATCTTACCAGACCGTGAGCCCCACCTCACCCCATTTGGACTGGAGACGTCCCTCCATTTGGTGGGAGACGTGTTTCTACCGCACAAGTTGTCTGTGTACACTTCTATATCCCGCAAACCCCGTTTGCCGGTCCCCTCGTTCTCCTATGTCCCCAGCCCTTGTTTTTTAGAAACCCTCTGAGCGAGAGCCAGCTCCCTGTCTGGTCCTGGTCTGCTGCCCTGAGCGTTTCTCCTCGCACTGTGTCCCTGCCACCATGACCCAGAGGCTCTAATTGCAACACTTGGGTCAGGGGCGATGTTCAGGTGACGTCTGCTAAATGACAAATGAACTGGTGAGCAGATGGATGGACGAAGGGACGCCCAAAGGGGCCCTTTCTGTGCATGACTTGAATTGGGGTGTGAAACTGATTCAGCAGCTTTCATTTCACACGTTCCTTCAAGCGGTGAAGTGAATTGAGGGTTCAGATTCTCAAGGTCGTTTTCATTACGCTAAGGTGTTAATACATTTCTAAGTGAATGTAGCTGAATGGTTATGAAGGTCCACAGAAAGTAGGATTCCATAAATGGGGGAGATGTTTCTATGAATACTCTAATTTTGAGGGACACATGAGCCAAGCAAAGGGAACTAAGCCTATATTGGCTCTTTCCCATATCAAGGACACATGTGCCCAAAATGGAGGGGTGAGGAAGGGGAGGTGGGTGAGGAAGGGGGTGGATGGGTGAGGGTCCTTAGTGGCTTGGAGCATCAAAACTGAGTAGGCCCCGGAGGGAGAGGGCACAGCCTCTTTGATGTCAGGCAGCAAGGCTGATGCAGTACAATTTAGCTTTGCTCTATTTTCTGACCCTGTCTCAGCTAGGCTGGCCCAATGCCCATAGCTATTAGGAGTTTATTACGTGTGCTATAAAGTGTTAGGGTCCTTATTAAAGTATTCATATGAACCAAACACAACCATTACAGACTAAGGCAAATGTGTGAACAGAAGTGTTAAAGAAGCATCTTTAAGTACCTTCTTGGGTAAAATGCCCACCAATCTGTGAGGTCCTCTATAGTTACTCAGCCAAGAAATATACGTAAATGCACAAAGATTGTGGTTCATAGACTCATGTCCATGCTTGCTTCTGCAGCTAATGAAATTTAAGATGCCCAGCTAGTGTAGTGTGGACTTCTTTAGGCAGTATTTTGTATCTTGCTTAAGAGGTCTCAGCAAGGGGTCTTCCTTGCTCAAGAGAGAAGAGATGTTATCTTATTTTCTGCTGTTAAAATTGTTATCTTTCTTTAACAAACACTTTAAGATGTGTTTAAAGAACATATAAAGGTTATTATAAACTAGTATTTTTACTGTTGCCCCATAGAATGAATTCCATGACTCAGTTAAATGTAATCTGCCTCCAGCCAAGACTCTGGAGACAAACGCTTTGTCTAGTCAAGTTAGACACTTGGTCTGGAATCCAAGGAGTCGGGGGAGGGTGAGCTAGCACAAGAGCAGCTGTGTATGGGTGGCTCTGGGGCCCAAAGCTAGGCTTGGAAGTGCAGTTGTGTGGGGTGGTATGATTTGAGGGTACCCCTCACCACACAACCTTGTGTCTTTTGAAAAATCCATACTTAATGCCTGTGAGTTTCCCTTAAGAGTTTTGATTCCTTGAGTTAAATCCTGAGCACACAGTAGGTTCTCCATAAATTATTTGTTGATTGACCAATTGATGGATTGGATTTTGGCCCCTGTTCAAAGCGCTGATTCCTGGGAGAGAAGAAACCATTTATTAATAGATATTAGCTGTTGTTCCTTCTACCATGGGCATGGGATGTTCAACTCTTTTGTCCTCAGGCTAAGTGAGCTTCTGTTCAGGGGATAATGGGGAGGCACGGACTATGGGGTATTGCCTGCAGACCCATAAGGTGGGGCCCTGGCCTGCGGGGAAGAGATGAGGGGAACCGGGTCTGGCAAGGGAAACAAGAAGACGACACTAAGGTGAGCTTAACTTTGTCCAGACTTTGATCAACAGCCTACCCTGATCATCTCAGGGACTCTGGCTGATTTGGGATTTAGGCAAGATTGATAATATGCCTTTTCTAAAAAAATAGAATAAATACTCCCCCAAATTTGTATGACCTTTAAAGAATACACAGTAGACCAAATGCAATTTGTAAACTAAGGAAAATGTAATTTAGTCAATCTTTCAAATGAAAAGATTTGTCTTGGGAAGGGCAGCTGCCTCCTCATTCACCCTTAGCCAGCCTTTATTTTGATGTTGAAATTGATCAACACCAACCAATGGGCAAAACCATGATGTCAAACTGAACACCAGCCGATTCTAAGTCAGTTAAATATGAGCATCCCACCAATTTTCAGTCATAATCCCCAGTGAAGGTGGTCACTGGCCCTTTTTGAGCCTTGCATGTTTCATACAAAACACCCACCACATTCACCCAGAAGTTGTTTGGCAGTTTGCTCCTTGGCATGCATTCCGCAAGGAGTCACTGGTTATTTTAGTACTGCCTCTGGAGGCCCTTTGATTATGCACTAGTTATTATCTTTCCCAATTTGTATCACTGGAACTCACATTTTCCAGTGCTCTGGGATTTCTTCTCCAGCTCTGATACGCTCTGTGTGTTGGGCAGATGCTGAGGTCTTAGCATGCCATCTGCACTGCTGTGGTTTGCACCCATTTCTTGGAAACCTCGTGAGGGCGAGCCTCTCCTCCCTTCTCCCCCTCTTTACAAGTTCCCCCAACTCCTCTCAGCTCTCAAGCTCAGTGCCCATGATATCTTCAGGTCAGCCTATTGTAGCCCTGAGATTTTTGCACCCTAGCAGGCAGGCAGGCAGGCAGGGTCGCATCAGCAGGAGTGGAGTGGTGCAGAGTGCAGGCCCTCTGGCTTCCCTGGGAGTTCTTGGGGAGAGGCAGGAACTGGTGTACGGACTGCCCTAAGCCTCGCTGCTAATACCTCCTTCTCTTCTCCCCGCCCTGGGTGTGATCTGTGGGTGCTGCTGCAGTGCGAAGGACCCTGAAGAGCGGCCTGACTCCAGAAGAAGCCAGAGCCCTGGGCTTGGTCGGCACGTCGGAGTTGCAGCTCTGACACTTGTGGGGCACCCCAAGAAATGTGCTGAGCAGAGGGCAAACTCTTGCTGGACAGAACTCCTCCCGTGGAGCGAGAGAGACCTGACCCAAACATATGATGCTTCAGAAAGGGAGTGCTCGATTGTAGGTGTCACCACATGGCTTGTGGTGCCCGCTACGCATTGACATGGATCCCCAGGAGTGTCCTGCACATAATTTCTCCATCGTGTCAGCTGTGTTCCTCTTGATTCCTTGACACCTGGTTTATTTGTTCCAAAGTGTGACACCTTTTCTGGGCAAGGAACAGCCCTTCCAAGGAGCAAATCACTTCTGTCACAGTTATTACGGTAATGTGAGGCAATTTGATTAGATTCACAGACTGGTTCTCCACAACACCAAAATATCCGGATGTAAACTCCAAACTTGTACACAAAAGAAAGCACAGATTGTTTACCAGTTGTGGATTTTAGATGTACTAAATGTTTATACAAATACATAAATGTACACCATGTTTCAAATACTAAATAAATAGAGTTTAATGCCATAATGAGAAACTTTTATTCCCTGGCATATAGGGCTGTGGCTTCACAGGCTTGCCTCCTCTGGAATTAAAACCTCTCCTCCGTTTCATTAAAAACACCCTTGCTTGGAAAGGCCTTCAGGCCCTTTGGGATTTTTTTTGTTAATCGAATGAGTAGCATCAGCAATGTGCTCTCTGAAATTCCTGATTTAATTGGGTATAAGTCCTTCTTGCTGGACATGTTGACTATGGTTAACCTAATGTAGATCACCTTACCCATGTGGTTGGTTTCGCTCCATTGTGATGCTGAAGCAAAAATTAGAGTAGCATTTCACAAATCTGAATTATTCTGCAGCTCACTTGCCTCTTAAGTAAAAATCAGTTTTCTCAAAAAATTTGCTAAGTCACCAAAACAAAATGGAAATTTAAAGCTTTGTCTCCAGAGAACCTTAGATTGCACATTTAGTACAGTCATGCATCACTTAACAGTGGGGATACGTTCTGAGAAATGCACTGTTAGGTAATTTCATTGCTGTGCAAACATCATAGCGTGTACTTACACAAACCCAGGGGGCATAGCCTACTGCACAAGTGCTGTGTGGTATAGCCTACTGCTCCTAGGCTACAAACCCATATGGCATGTTACTGTACTAAGTACTCTATGTAATCGTAACACAATGGTAAGTATTAATATTTGTGTATCAACATAGAAAAGGTACAGTCAAAATACAGTATAAAAGGTAAAAATGGTACACCTGTATACCATTTATGGTAAGTTGCTCTGGGTGAGTCAGAGTGGTGAATGAATATGAAGGCCTAGGACATTAAGGTATATTTTTATACAAATAACAGCACAGTATTTTTTACACCATCACCATAACCACGTGAGTAATACTGTGCACTGAAATGTTATGTCAGCTACAATGTCACTAGGCAATAGGAATTTTTCAGCTCCATTATAATCTTATGGGACTACTGTTATTTATGCAGTCCGTCATTGGCCAAAATGTCATTACGTAGCACATGACGGTACTTGGTTCCCCAGTACAGGTCATCAAGAGCTGAGATCAGAGGGGAGCTGCTGTGAGCACTGCTGAGGAGGCCCAGGTAGTGCCCAAGCCTTCCACAGAAGCCCCTCAGGTCATGTGATCACGTGGTTCCTCATGAAGAACCTCTGTCTCCAAAAACAGGAAAAGGTAAACCATTGCGGTAGGTATTGTGGGGTGGGGTTGAATGATCATCGTATCACTAGTTCTATCTTTGCCTCATTTTCAAAACCTCTGTGATTCTGCTTTCCTAAATCTGGGCATACATGAATTATAGACAATACGCAGTGGGATTGCTTAAAAAGCCAAAGGTAAATATATTTAATGCACAGGGCTCTGTGACTGTGTCCCCACCTCTATTCCATCCTTACAGACTGAGAGACAGGGGGCTCTTTCAGGCAGGCATTTGTCAAATACACGATGGATGTGAACACCCCAGGATAGCCTGGAACTGTAAGAGTTAGGTCTCTGTATTATAGACAATTGAGTTTATTTAACCACCTTAATGAAAAGGAGATGTAGGGTATTAATATGCATTTCTATGGTTCTAAATAGCATGTGTAATATTTCTACCTATGGTTTAATGGTTTGTAAGAGCATTTGCCTATTGCCTTGGCCCTGAAGACAGACATGGGATGGTAGCTGCATCACACGGGATAGGGGAGTACAAACAAAAGGAAGTTGCGCTTTTGTCACACTGTTTAATGAATAAATATACTGATACCCTCCTGGGGGTCCTTGGTATTCTTTTGAGTTGTTGCTTTAAAATAAAAGGTCACATTCAGAAGGAAGTGGCTGAATAAGTCGAATGTTAATTTCATTTTAGGGATCAAAAAGTACTCAGGGAACAGCATCATGAATAGTCCCCCTGTAGTACAGTAATAAGATAGGGCAGTGGTTCGAGCCTGGTCTGCTTATTGGACTCATCTGTGCTTCCAGAACTGTTATCTCTGTCACCACCAGAGATGGTGATTAAATTGGTCTGGGGTGAGGCCTGGAATGTTTAAAAGATCTTCTCATCTCCATCTTCCTAATTCTAATATGAATACAAGTCTGGAAACTACTAAGCTACATGGTAAATCTTTTTTTTTTTCCTGGGGTAGGTGAGACTTACTTAGAGACTAAAGATGGTGTTTTTGAGAACTTGGCAAAACCAAATATAATTCCCCAAGACAGAACTGGTTTTTAATCACTATCAAGTAACTGAGCAACTAGGATATGTTGGAGCAAAGTGTTCTTCACGCTGTGTGCCCAGAGACCCAAGCCTTATCTTTGCCTACTGTGAATGCCAGGAGGAGGTAGCAACTGAGTGGCCTGAACATCTTTTCATGCCTAGTAATACGGGAGGCACATGGGAAGTGGTGTAAGGGACCAGCTCTTGCCATCTCTTTTATTCACCCAGAGAAATGCCTGCCAACTCAGTGGCAAGACAGACATGCTACAGGAGGTGAGCCCAGAGGCCCTGTGCACAAGGGGCAGTCAAGATGTGCCATTGAGAGCCAGGTACAGTGGTGCCCACCTGTAGTCCCCACTTCTTGGGAGGGTGAGGCAGGGGGATCACTTAAGTCCAGGAGTTTAAGGCCGCAGTGCACTATGATCACACCTGTGAGTAGCTACTGCCCTCCAGCCTCAGCCACATAGCGAGACCCTGTATCATATGCATGTACGTGTGTGTGTGTAAAAAAGATGTTTCAGTGAGAGTCCTTGTGAGCTCTGCTTGCAGGGCAGCTCTAGAACCTTCTGCTCTGGATTATGTCTCTTCCCTTTGGAATTATTCAATTCCACTGGGGGATTCTATCTATCAAAAAGGCCTAGAAGAGCCTATAAGAAAAATCAATTTGCATCTCTTTAAACTTAGTGGTTTAGTAGTTTTTAGTGAAACTGAAGGATTTTACCTGTTACTCACTTCTTCCTTCCTTGTGGCCACTCATTCTGGCAACCTCTATTAGCAATTTTTAATTCAGGGTAGTAAAGTTCTTCTAAAAGACCTTTGAAGAGCATTAAAGTTAATAGTATCTTACACTTATGAGAAACTATTGCTAATCTTTTTGGTCATTACCATAAATATTCTTGCTTGTATGTCTTAGCTTCTATGTCTTCATATGAACTGAAATTACAAAACTGCTGTTAAAGAAAGGCAAATACTTTCCTGTTAAAGATGACTAGGGTTTTGTTTTCTTTGAGACATTATGGTTTTTTCTTTCTGTTTAAAAAATGATTTGGGGATGGAGGGGAATAGTACACAGGGCGTTGGGGAGCTGAAGACCCGGTTTTGTTCTCTTCCAAGTCTGTTGTTCTACACACTGCAGGAGCAAGAGCTGGGACCAGGAGTAGGAGGCTTGGTTTCCAGGCTCCTGATCTGTGGGTGGCCTCCACATTGTCTGTGGCGCCCAAATCCACTGTTTCCATGCTCACGGCCCTGAGATGGTGTATCACCAAATGCCACTCTAGGAGTAGGCTGAATAGCAGCCACCCAAAGACACCAGGCCATAATCCCTAGAACTGTAGGTGTTGCCTTATAAAGAAAGGTCTTTGCAAGTGTGATTAAGGATCTTGACACAGGGAGATTATGCTGGATTATCTGGGTATGTCCACAATCCAGTCATGAGTGTTCTTAGAAGGGCAGAGGGAGGTCTGATAAATACAAAAGAGAAGGTGATGTGCAGACAGAGGCAGAGATTGGATTCTCCCCTAGAGCCTCCAGAGAGAGCATGGCCCCATTGATACTTTGGTTTTGGCTCAATAAAGCTGACATTGAACTTCTAGCCTCCAGAATCATGAGAAAATAAATTTCTTGTTTTAAGCAACCAAGCTGTGGTAATGTATTATGACAGCCCTAAGAAACTATACAACCACCACAAGTGTGACCAAAGGGCCTGTTGTTATGGAGATAATCCTGTGCCAGGCACTGGGGATTCAGCTGGGAAAAAAGAGAGTCAAGATCCTTCCCCTTAGGGATCTTCCCTGGGGCCTGGGGGATAGTCGTCAACTGCAATTAGAATTTTAGTTTATCAACTACTCTGCAAATATTTCTGGGTTTTTCATCAGAATTTTTTTTAAAAGAGAAGTTAGACGTGACCAGGCAGCAGAAATCATTTTATCAGAGAAGTAAAATAAAAACACCAAATTGCCTTAAGATACAGGATGAAATATCTTTGCAATTTCAGTGAAAGGTCTATGACATTAAAATGCACCATCAATTTTCTCAAAAAAGGCAGTCTATTTGGTATAAAAATCAGTTGTGTTTGCTAGGCAACTGACAGAGCAAAAATGGACTCTCTGAGTGATTTTTTAAAACAGTTAAAATATTTATTGAAGTCATCTCTGCATGAGCACTTGATGTATATTTAATAGAATCCTTATAGCCACTCAGCATTTTCATTTTTCATATAAAGAAGCAGGATGAGAGATGTTGAATAACTTTCCCCAAGGACAGAAGATAGGAAATGATATATCCTGGCTTGACTCACTGGTTCCTGGTTATTTTTTTGTTCTTTTAGAACATTTAAAATAGCTGCAAGTTGGCTACCAGTAATCAGCTATACTCCAAGCATACAGCACAGATTGAACCAGGGGTGGGCCTGGTGGGCGGGGAGCCAGCCAATCCCACCTTGACCAAGCCGAGAAGTCCTGGAGGTCTGGGTTGTGTACAAGGTGGTGGCACCGTGTAAATTCCTTTTGTTTGGGATTAGTAATCACGTGCAAATTTCACATCTATTATAAGTAACTGGCAATCCATCCCTACATCCATCCATCTACATTTGGCACAAGTAGGAAATATTCAGAAGCACAAGCTTTCTTTGTGATTTGTTGATGGAATGATTCCCACTTTGATCGGTGAATGGATATGGTGAGAGGTCATTTGGATTGCTGATACTTAACCAAGGAAGGCCTAAGTCCATTATGTTCTCTTAATGAGCACTATTTATTATCCTGAAAAGAATTTTTGTTTAAGAAGATCTTCCTGAAGAAGTGAAAATTTGATTTTGGGGAATTTGTAGTTCAAACACAGTTCAGCTGTCAGATCAGTGTGTGCTGGAGGGGCTTGAGGTCACTGGGTCCTTGCTGGTGGCCAGTCCCCCGAGTCTGTAGATACACACTCAGCTTCCATTAGAGGAGCCAATTTCAACAGCCAGTTTCCATTGCACATTTTCTTCTATTCATTTTGATATTATGTATAAGTTATCTAGTTTAGGTAGAAATAGGAGGAAATCGGTTTTGGTTTAATATTTAAAGATGTTCCACAAAAGATGCGCATAGTGTGTTACAGACATCACATTAAATAAACCACAAGGTAAGCAGGACACCTGTGTTCGTGTCAGCAGCAGGTGCTCCTGGATTATGACAGGTCATTGAAGTACATAGGCTATTCAATTGGGCCAGCTAACCAGGGAGCTTGGCTTTGCTCTTTTAGAAAATTAACCAGAAATCTCATTTCCCTTCAGAAAGAGACCCTGCCCTCTAATATTGATAGTACTGGCCTAACATACTTTTTCTTCCTTTCTTTTTTCTTTATTGGGTGGGGGGTAGTTCTGACTCTTGCTCAGGCTGGTCTTGGACTTCTGACCTTAAGCAACCCTCTCCACTTAGCCTCCCAAAGTGCCAGAACTACAAGTGTGAGCCACTGTGCCCGACCTTTGAAAATGCATTTCAACTTTCACTGGTCTTTGTGGGGCTGGGCTTGGGGACTTAGGGCCATGGTTTTTTTTACTTTTGGTGGTTTTGGTAGAAACAGTGTCTTGCTATGTTGCTCAGGCTGGTCTTGAACTCCTTCCTGGCCTCAAAAGATACTGCTGCCTCGGCATCCCAAAGTGCTAGTATTATAGGCGTGAGCCACCACACCTGGTGTGATTTTTTAATAGCCATTCTAACTGGTATAAAATGGTATCTTGTTGTAGTTTAAATTTGCATTTCTATGATTAGTGATGTTGAGCATTTTTTTGTATGCTTTTTGTATGTCTTCTTTTGAAAATGTCCATTCATGTCCAGTGCTCAGTTTTTAATGGGGTTATTTTGTTAAGTTTCTTGTAAATTCTGGATATTAGTCCCATCAGTTGCAATATTTTGCAAATATTTTCTCCCATTCTGCACGTTGTCTGTTCAGGTAGTTATTTCTTTTGCTGTGCAGAAGCCTTTTAGTTTAATTAGGTCCCATTTGTCTATTTTTATTGCTTGTGCTTTTGAGGTCTTAGTCATGAATTCTTTGCCATGACCAATGTCCAGGAGAGTTTTCCCTAGGTTTTCATCTAATATTTTTATAGTTTCAAGTCTTACATTCAAGTATTTAATCCATCTTGAGTTGATTTTGGTATATGCTGAGAGACAGGGGTCCAGTTTCATTCTGTATGCACACGAGCAGCGGAGGTATGTGCAATGTGTGTGTCCAGCGTGCCTTACTGCCCCATTCACATGTAACCTTCGTGATGCCCCATTAGCACAGAATTCCAGTGGACCCACAATGTGTCAGAGTTCAGAGAGATTCAAAGTGAGTACAAGGTAAACATCTTAGGTTCACAACTAAGTGGTGGTCCTGAGAGAACCAAGAGGCCACACTTTCCATTCGAACCAAACTTGCTTCGAACACACAAAGAAAGCAATGGCATTCTAAGAATGCCAATGACCATGGAGCCCTATCTTATGTTTTCTTACTCATGTTAATTTCCTGTACTAGCCAACCACTTATGCTGAAAATGGCACAAATGAAAAGGAAAACATAGGGCAGCCCATAGTTCTGTTTTTTTCCTCCCTTATCAGTAAGTTGAAGATAGTGTTGATAAAATGTATACATATCAAGAAGTGAAACAGTAAGAGTTGAGCTAATTTTGCACAGTTTTTCCACTGTTCTGGTAAGAATGAACCACATATGCATACAGCATGTATACATAAGGTATAAAATACAAAGTGCAATTTTCACAATTGTACTGTGTTTCCCTGAAAATAAGCCCTACCCATAAAATAAGCCCTAGCAGGATTTCTAAGCATTTGCACAATATAAGCCCTGCCCTGAAAATAAGACCTAGTGATGGGCGTGTCTATGCAGTGTATCTGCACAACCCATGCATTTTGTCGCAGAGCGGTAAAGATGATGAGCAGCCCTTCTCATCTGCCCCATGAGAGCTCTATTGCTCAACATGAGAGATTGGGGCCAATGGTTCTAAAGGAAATAGTCGTAAGAAATTCAGGATGGAATTCAGGGCTTGGAGAGTTATGATGATGATCCAGAAGACGACTTAACTGTATTTGAATAAATGTAGATTGTTGTACCGTATTAAAAAAAAATAACACATCCCCTGAAAATAAGCCCTAGAGTGTCTTCTTGAGGAAAAATAAATATAAGACCCTGTCTTATTTTTGGGGAAACATGGTACATGACTCTAAATGCTTTTTCATTTAAAACTGGAATTGTACAAAAACTGTATAAAGATGAATAGTAAAATACATGCTAGTAATGTAAAATTTTAATTTTTCTTACAACAGCATTAAGTAGCAAATAAAAAGCACCATCTTAAGTTGTGAGAGACAACCCAGAAGAAAGGAAAACCACTGTATGTTAGTACCTGTAATGGCACTGTTTTCCTGATTTTTGAACAAGAGGCCCACATCTTCATTTTCCACTGACTCCTACATGTTAGGTAGCTGGCCCTGCTCCTCACTGCCCTGCCCCTTCTGAGACAGGTCTTGAGTAGTTTCTCATCATAATCCCTTTCCCTAGACAGTCTCTTGAGGATTCCCACTTGATTGCCACTGATTTTAAGGGCACCACTGCTCTCCTAGTTCCTCTATTGCTTCACTTGTGGAACCTGGAACTGGACCAGGACTGATTTAGAAGTCCTATAACAGGGACTCCAATGGAAGATGACATGACTTCTCACTTCCCTTTTAACCTTGACTCATGATTTATCTGGTGCTGTCAGTTATCGCTGTGATTTGATCAGTTCTGGCCAGAAAAATACTTCTGGAAGATTAAACTCCAGCTATTTTTTTTTTTTTTAAACTTGGGTCTCTCTGTAACCTTTTCTCCCACTCCATGAATTGTTGCACACTTAACCATTTGAAGTGTAATAATCTAAGCAATTAACAGAGCCTAAATATCTCCTAAATTATGGAATATTTGATAGAGTCATGTTATAGTTAAACACAAAAATATTTAAATGACCATGTTGAATTGTAAATGGTTATTTTTGGGGTTGCAAAGGTAAGAGGTATTGTTATTTTAAACATTTTCCATTAGAATCAGAATGGTCAAAGTATACATATTTGAAAGCAACTGAATAAGCTATTAACATGAAGTTCAGTTTATACTCCCAAAGACTTTTGAGCATTAATATTTCAAGACTTTCAACTATTACAAAAATAAGGAAGCAGCCAGTTACAGTTTGCCTTGATCCTTGAAGGCCAACTCTTCACGTTGGTTTTCTTCAGAGGCTATAGAAAGTGATAGGTGGAGGGAGGATTGAAGCCTCATTTTCAAGAATATTTAACACTATTGTCAACAATCAAAACAAAAATTTTAAAACTTCATAGATACTCAAAATGTTTCAGAGCAAAAGTGCAGGTGGAAAATCCTGGGGACTACTTTTGGTCCCCCAGGGAGTCATGGAAGAGGGGAACCCTAGGTTGATTAGGAGGCAGAGGTTGTGCAAAGGAAGGAAGCCTGCCAATCACTGTGGTAGAGAGAAGTCAGGAAAGAGAGAGCCAGTTGGGATTGAAGTGTGTAGATAGTACAGACCCCTGTGTCTCATCCCTCAGAACTTTTCATTCTCCAACCTCTGGGACTTGAGCACATAAACTGCAGTTACCCAAAGACCTTAGGGGTGGGTGGGAGATTCCCTACTTTCCCTCCTGGAAAGTAGAGTGAAAGTCTTGCTTCTGCGGGTGCAGAGGAAGGAAACAGACATTTCTAATTGAAAACATGAGTGCTCTTCTCTATAGAAATTCTATTAAGTGTACTAGTTAAGTTCAGATTTATCTTGTGTCAAATATTATGCATATGTGGGCTAGCTAGACGTCTAATACCCTTATGTGTCTATAGGAAAATGATTTCTGGATTATAGGCAACTTACTTCCAATGGAACTCTTGGAACCCTACCCTGCTCTACACAGGAGACTGCTTGTCCCAAGGCAGGCCAGGGCTGGACAACTCAGAGCTGAGACTAGGCAGGCAGAGCAAGTGGAAAGCTTTTGTTAACAGTGACTGGCTTTATCAAAACTCCTTATGAAGAGTCCCGTGAAACAATGTTTGGGAGTTTTTTTGTTTTTAAATGGTTAGAATACAGCAGAAGTAGATCTCTTCTAAAAAAATTAACTCTGGCAAAAATACAAACATCACAACACTAAACTGGAAGCGAGAAACTTAAGAGGAAACTGACAAGGAAGACAAACTTTATAGGATACTGAAAAAGAAATGAGCAGAGCAAAATATGTTTGCAGTAAAGGATATAAAGAATGTACACTTGTTATCCTCAAGAGTTTTCATGGAAAATTATGACCCATCAAATTAAGACACTAACATTATTTAACAACAAAAACTAATCAAAGAACAGTATGAACATATTCTAATGCAGGGCTCTCCAATAGAACTTTTTGTCATGATGGAAATGTTCCATATCTTTGTGCTAATACAGAATCTACTAACAACATGAAAACTTGAAATGTAGCTAATGCAATTGAGGAAATGAATTTTCATATAATTTTAACAGCCACATGCAACTAGTGGCTTCTGGTTGAATAGCAAAGTTCTAATGCCTTGTGGGTCAAAACCAGTGGTTTCTTTGGTGGTGGTGGGGTGCTTATCACTGTTAAGGGATTGAGGGTTGGGTACAGAAAGAGAGGGAAGTTCCCAGCAGATCTATCTGGCCACTTAAACAAGATCCAAAACTCTCCATTGCTTCTGGAGACAGGACAGCACCACCTAGTTCTGGGAGACCTCAGTATGCCCTTCCAACTCATAGATAATGTCAGTAGGAGCAAAGGCCTAGGATTTTGGTCACTGAGATGAGAAGAAGCCTGTGGTTTCATATACAGAATCTGAGGCTGGGGCCATCTGTGCATGGGAACCATGACTGTGGAGCTGGTGAAAACCTTGGAGGTATTCATTTCCGGACAGGGTTTCCAGAGCCAGAAGATGATTTAGAAGTGGAGGGAGCAGGGGGACCTGAGGGGCCTTTCTGGCAACCCACAGGCTGCACAGGCCCTTTTTTTTTTGGGATTAAGATCTTGTTCTTGCTCTTAAACACTTTGCTGGGATCCAGCTTGTTCACAAAGGAATCGGTCTCTTCTGTGAGCAGGTTTGTGTTGTAGGTGATGGGTTTATACATGCTGAACCATTGCTGTAAGGCAGAATTGAGAGAGAGGGTCACAATTCAAAGGAGAAATGCCATTCTTTGTCTCTTTAGTGGGGATGTGGGGGTAGAGAGCTGGGATCAGAAACAGAGAGAAGAGAGTATAAGTTTCTATCAAAAACTATCTCAGAGATCTATTAGCTCTTCCTTTAAGTGAAAATAATGACAGATTCCATCAACCCCTGGTAAGACACACACATTGCTTTTAGGTCTCATAGCCTTTAAAATAAAGGCAGTATAAAAACTAGAATGTGAGTACACTTCCTTCTTTCTGATCTTTCTGAGCATGGTATGCTAAATCTCAAATCACCAGGGGACAGTCTCCTTCTACTTGTTCTGTTCTCACATCAGCTACTCCCCATCAGGTGAGCACCCTTCCCCCAGAAGAGGTTCATGCTGAGAGAAGCTGTGTGTGTCGGTATTCTGTTCCCTACTGGTTTTCTAGGCAGCTGAGGGCAAAGGGCATCCACATTTACTGACTTCTCTACACTAGATTGTGTATCAGGTTGCATACCTGGCAGCTATGTGTTTGAAATGGTGCCCAGACCAGTAATAAAAAAAATGAGGCATACCCATACAATGGAATACTCTGTAGCCACTGAAAAGGTAAAGGCAGCAGGCAGCTCTAAATGTACCGGAAGGGAGTATCTCCAAGATGAGGTGTTAAGTGAAGAACAATGTGGGTAGTACATTACACTTGTGATTTAGATAAAAGGAACCAAAAACTATATGTATGTATGCTTTAAGTGCAATGAGTATCTTGGAAAAGGCACAAAAGAAACTGGTGTAATAGTGGGTGCCTCTGGGGAAGCACACTGGGAAAATAGGGGACTAGGAGACTGACTTTTACTCTTCCTGTGTGTATGTATTGCTAATCCAACAACTAACTGGACCTAACATACCCGCCCCACCGTAACATTTAAAAATAAAAACTCCCCAGGTAATTCTGAGGATCAGCCAAGATTGGGAACCACTTAACTGGATCAGTATAAAGTGAGGTTGTCCACCTACATTTGAGTCACCTGCTTTGCTTATTGGGAGTGCAGATTCCATGGCTCCACCCCAGATCTCCTGAATCAGATGGGGAAGTGGGGAATCTGCAATTTAACCACTGCCTCAGATTTTGATACACATCACAGTTTAAGATGAACAAGTGTGTTCCTCCCTTACCTTGGCCTGTGGGCTAATGCCATAGCTGGTGAAGGCATACTGCCACTGGGGTAGGCCCAGGTGGGTGATCAGCAGGCGGTAATAGGCAGTAAAGGTGTCTGTGAGAAAATGCCAGTATAATGCTCTGTCCAGGAACCAGATCTCTGTGTCTTGTGCTAATGCTGAAATAGCAAAGGAAACAAAAGTTAAGGGACAGCTTAACACTTTTTCCTTTTAACTATAAGGTCAATATATACTTACGGTTTTAAAAAATCCCAATAGAGAGGATATAAAATGTAAAGTAAAAGTTCTCTCTCTTTCCCCCCTTATAACCTCCCAGTCTCATTCTCTAGTGGCCACTTTTACCATTGTCTTTGACATTCTTTTACAATTTTTTTGGTGGGAGGACAGGGTCTCACTCTATCATTCAGGCTGGAGTGCAATGATATGATCATAGCTCATTGCAGCCTTCAACTCCTGGGCTCAAGCAATTCTCCTGCCTCAGCCTCCTGAGTAGCTAAGACTATAGGCATACACCACCATGCCTGGCTAACTTTTTTGGGGGGGGTAGAGACAGGGTCTCGCTATGTTGCCCAGGTCAGTCTCAAACTCCTGGCCTCAAGAGCTCCTCCTGCTTTGGCCACCCAAAGTGCTGGGATTACAGGTGTGAGCCACTGCTGAGCAAACAGATCGGTTGACTGATCTGTTTGCTGGCTCTCACCATTTGAAAGTACATTCAGGCTATCTAAGCAGCTGATCTTTTTCTGTGTGTAATCAGCACTCCCCTTTCCCCCGGTAGGTACATTCCGTGGTCTCAGCTTTCCTGATGGAGAGAAATTCTGACTTGGCTTGGGCTATTCTGAAGAAGGTCTGTCTCAGTAATCAAAAGTGCTATTAAAAACTACCATGAAGGAGCTCAGAGCAGCTGAGTCCTGAGAATCCTCTCAGTTCTACTGTGATGTGCTGGTTGAGCTCAAGCAAGTGCTATGGTGTCAGCTCCTGCGTCACACCTGTTCCCAACCTTCTATCCTTACTACTTCAAGCCTATCCTCCTTCATCTGCTGTCTAGTTAGCTATAACATCTCCCTAAGTGGTCTCTGTCATCCACCCAGTCTCTTTCTTTGCCCAAACTGCTTGTGGTCATAAACATTTCCATTTGAATTCTAGCATCCTCCTAAGATACTTTGATTGATTCTTCACAATCTTCCACATTATGTCCAAACTCCTTTACTTGGCTTTCAAAGCTCTAAGTGAGAAGGAGCAATTGGCCTTCTGGCTTCATCTCCTCATCCTCTAGGTGAATCACGTGGTCCACTGAATTGAACTTATCTGTCATTCCCCCCAAATTAGTTGGGCTTTCCCACGGCATGCTTTTTACCCATTTGTCCCTTTGCTTTGATCAAGCCCCTTTTACACCACCAAATCCCCCTCCCCACCCCATAGTAATTCCTACCCATAATTCAAGATGTAGCTCAAAGGCTACTTTGCAAAGATTCCTCCAGCTAGAGACAATTTCTCCTTCCCGGAGAAGTAAATCCTGGTATATCTTCTCACCCCTATCTGAGGAGCTACCTGAAGAGGGCTTGGCCTTATCTAGCTCTGTGGTTTCACAGTCCCTAGACTAGGGTCTTAAATATTATTATGGGGCCAAGTGGCAGCTGCTGCTCAAGGGCACACAGACTTTTTCTTTTGATTTCCCATTTGGGGTCTTGAAGGTCTGTTAGTAGTTCAGGTTTTTATTGCTGTTAATATGCCTAGATGTTGAAGTATAAAAGATAATGTATTTCTTAGATGTTTATCTATTGCCTGAATCTGCCAAAGGAGTTTATTAACAAAATAACTATTTCTTTTAGTTTTTACTCATCTATTATCCTAATCCCATAGACTGTTTTGCAGTAACTCACAAATAAAGATGGATAAAAGGACTCTAGTAAGTAGCCTAGAGGCGGATGCTCAGAGAGGATGAGAGGGGCTTTCTGGGTCACAGCACACATAAGAGACCTGGCAGCATCCTAGGAGGCCAAGGAGATATGTGCCTTTTGTGTGATGGCTGACAAGCAAGGTCAGGCAAGATCACAGCCAAATGATAGGACCATGTTTGTAAATGATCCTTACCTGGTTTTCCAGTTTTGTAGACAAGACAAACTTTCCCATTCCCACTGCATGAATCCAGCTCAAATATTACACTGCGAGAGTCGAAGTGAGGCTTCTCTGGCTGGTCCTCACTGGCTGCAAACCCAGAAGGTAACGGTAATGTTCAAACAACTCAACTCAAACCCATAATTATACATCCAACTTTGCTAGGATGAAATGGGGAAAAAGCCTTATCTTAGACATATGTTTAAATATTCTTTTCAAATAGATTCTGTATGTGGATGTCCTGGATCTCATCCAGGACTTTCTGTCTGGGCTTCCCCATCATCAACAGGTAGTATAAGGGAATCTGGGGAAAGGAAGCACAAGGAAAGCAATTTCTTGGGAGCATGACCACATAAGGGCAGAGCAATCTTGATGGCTTGGTGTTGCCATAATGTTTCCTTTTCCCAGGATTGTTTACTGTATAAAAATGGGATATGAAACACATGATCTGAATCTTGCTTTCTATGCAATACCATGTGGAAAGCCCTCTAAGTCATGTGGTATAATTCTAATTAATCCTTTTTAATGACTACTTGATAGTCTGTGGGAGTGGATGTTCCCTAATTTATTCTGCTATCCTCCATTGACAGGCATTCACCTATCATTATTCTGCTGTGAATGTCACAATAATCATCTCTGTACATGTCCTTATGTTCTGGTGCTTTTGTTATATGGGATAGATTCCCTGCAGTAGAATGGATTCTGCCAGATTGCTTTTCAAAAAGGCCTTTTTTTAAAAAAAACATTTTCACTGGGTATAAACTTCTAGGTTGATAACTTTTTTGAGTATTTTCTTGCTTGAATTGTTTCCAAGGAGAAATATGCCATTGTCCTTATCTCTGTTCCTTTATATGTAATTTCTTTTCTCTCTGGCTGCTTATAAGATTTTCTCTTTATCCCTGATTCTGAGCAATTTGATTACAGTGTTTCTTGGTATATTTGTGTGTTCTTGTTCCTGGCTTACTAAGCTTATTGGATATGTGGGTTTATAGTTTCCATCAAATTGGTAAACTTTTGAGCCATTATTTCTTCAAATATTTTCTGGCCCCTGACTCCTTTTTCTTTTCAGGGACTCCAATTACATATATATTATTATACCATTTGTTGTCCCTCAGCTCAGTGATGCTCTTTTCATTAAAAATATAGATTTTTTTCTTTCTGTGTCATTTTGGATAGTTTCTATTGTTATGCTTTTAAGTTCTCAAATCTTTCTTCTGATATATCTAAGCCAGTGTTGAACTTGCCCAGTTTATTTTTCATCTTAGAAACTCATTTTCATCTCTTAATGTTAAATTTGGGATATTATATACATACACAAAAATATATCTTCCATGTCTATACTTATTTTTTTGATATATGTAATGAAGTTATAACTTTTAATGTCTATACATGCTAATTCTTTTTTTAACCAATAAAGCAAAGGTAAACATATATACTAATTCTATAACAAAACTTGTGTCACTGCTGGATTGGTTTCAATTAATCCTTTTCTTCTTAATATGGTCATATTTTTCTACTTCTTTGCATGCCTGGCAGTCTTTGATTGGGTGCCAGAAATTGTTAATTTTCCATTGCTGAGTGCTGGATGTTTTTGTAATCTGTAAATATTCTTTAGCTCTGTTCTTTGACATAGTTAAGTTACCTGGAAACAGATACTTTGGGCCTTGCTCTTAAAATTTGTAAGGCATAACCTAGAGCTAATTATTCTCCATTACTGAGACAAGACCTTTTTGAGTACTGTACCTAATGCTGTGTAAATTATAAGGTATTTCGGCCTGATAAAAATAGGCACTATTCCTGGTCTTGTGTGAGTACTGGGCATTATTCCCTGTAATCCTCTTGAGTGGTTTTGTCCCCTGACGTTGGGCAGTTTCTTCACATGCATGTGCTGAATACTTGAGGGGGACCCTCTGCAGATCTCTGGAGTGCAATGGATCCTACCTGGGTCCCCCATTCTACACTGTGGACTGGAAACTGTTCTCAAGGTAGTATGCTAGGGAAATTGTAGGGTTCACACCTTGTTTGTTTCCCATTGCTCAGGGCTCACTGTCCTTTGTTGGTTGATGGCCAGTATCTTGAAAACCATTGTTTGGGGTATTTTATTATTGTGGTGGTTATTGTTCCAGGTGTGAGGATAAATCTGGTCTCTTGTTATCTATGTTGGATGAAATAAAAAGTCTAGATTGTAGGTTCCTACCAAGTATTAACAGCCCTGCCTTGTGCTGACTGGGGTCTGTCCTAGGTGAAAAGTCATAGAAATAGAAAAGTCACTCAGTGTGGTTCCCTTCTGCCAATTGTATAGATACCACTCCAGCTTCTGCCTGTTTTTGGTTACTCTCCAGTCCTTCCAGGTAATTGTTTCTAAACTGTTTCTGGAGTGTAGAGTATTATTTGCATAAGCTTTGATCTGGTAAAAGGTACTCTGTCGTTACTATAAGCATGTCAATGTTTGAATTTTCTTTCCTTTGTTTCAAACAGTGCAATGCCACTGTTTTTCAGTTCCTCCCTGAATTTTAGTTTGGTTTTATCTCAATGTATGCATTACCATGTTGTTTTACAGACTGTATCTAATACCATGCTGCTGGGAATACTAGCAGATCTGTTTTTCTTTTAATTAAAAAAAAATTAAAAATTTAACTGACAAGTAATAATTGTATATATTTATGGGGTACAATGTGACATTTTGATATATGTATACATTGTGGCTGATCAAATCAGGCTACTCAGCATATTCATCACCTTAAATATTTATCATTTTTTTGTGGAGAACATTTAAAATCTTCTCTTTGTTGAAATATATGATACATTAGTATTAACTATAGTCACCATGGTTTACAACAGATCATCAGAACTTATTCCTTCTGACTAAAATTTCATACCTGTTGACCAATGTCTCCCCTTTCCCTATCCCTCCCCGACAAGCCTCTAGTAACCACCATTGATCTCTTTCCGTTACCTGTTATTTGTGTTGCTTCTTGTTCATGTGTTGTGATTCCTCATATGCCTGGTTATATTTTAGTAGAAATTACTTTTTGAAAAATTATTTATAAAACTAATTTGAGGTTTAGGAATTTTTTTCCTTCTATGGTGAAATTTTCTTTTTCTATAAAAGCTTTTTTGAGATATAATTCACCTACCATACCATTCACTCATTTAAAGTATACAATTCTACAGTGGGGTGTGTGTGTATTTATTTATTTTTAAAACAGGGTATCACTTTGTCACCGAGACTAGAGTACAGTGGCATGATCACAGTTCACTACAACCTCCAACTCCTAGGCTCAAGCTATCCTCTTGCCTCAGCCTCCTGAGAAGCTAGGACTACAGGTGCATGTCACCACACTCAGCTAATTTATTTCTTGTAGAGACAGGTCTCACTACATTGCCCAGACTGGTCTCAAATTCCTGAGCTCAAGCAATCCTCCCGTCTCAGCTTCCCAAAGCGGATGGGATAATAGGCATGAGCCACTGTGCCTGGTGTTTAGTATATTTACTGAGTTATATAATCACTACCACAATCAATTTTAGAATATTTCTTTAGGGTGAATTTTTGTTTTTGCCAGGCCCATGAGAAGATTAGTAATCTGGGATCGATTTAGTCCAATTTTAGGATTTAACATTTTGTAGGACACACTGAGCTTCTACATGAAGAATGGTTACTTCTGTTTCATCCTGTCTCCCAGGGTATAGCTCTTCATAGTGCCTACACAAAGGGGAAAGGTGATTTTCATCTTTTGTAGGCTGTGGATTCCATTTTATTCCCCTGGCTCACAATGGAACAAATTCTTAGCTTTGCTGCAGCGTCATTGCCTCTTTTCAAAAGAACAATGTATCCTAGGCCAAACCAACTTCACATGTTGAGCCTCTTCCCTGGATTTGTCTTCTCCTGAATGTTAGTCTGGTATTACATCTCATTGTCTTATTAGCTCCTTTGATGCTTTTAAGGAAGAGGATTTGAAAATTTTATCCTGCTTTTCGGTTGTCTTCAGCAGGAAGGCTGCTCTGAATTAACTATCTCCCATTATCATAAAAGGAAGTCTCTTCATCAGTTTAAGTGTGCTTCTGGATAACAATACATAGGTAAGTTTTGCTTTTCATATCAATTCTACAGTCTCTGTCTTTCAAAAGTAAGATTTGATCTTTCACATTTAATCTAGTGATTGATCTCTTTTATTCCTCTCATCTGAAAGTTATGTTTCTTAATTATTTTATAATGTTATTTCTTCTTTTTCCTCATGTCATTCAACACTGCCCTTATTAGACTAGATACTTGAATGTAATTTTTTATTCCTTTAGTGGTTATCTTCTTTTCTTTGTTGTTTTTGCATGCATGATTAAATCCATTTGACTCTATTCTTACTTAAAAACAATAACTATTTCCCTAAGCAGGTTTGGTATACAGAATTCTAAGGTGGCCCCCAATGTTCCTGTTCCATGGTGTACACACCTTATGTAGTCCCCTCCTCCTCTTGAGTGTGGTCAGAACCTGTGAACATGATGGGTAGTTATTCAAAAAGACTGTAGTAGCATACTGGAGGGAAATTTTCCTGCTAGCTTAGAAGTAAGCTGCCATGTTCTGAGAGGGTCAAGTGGCTAGAATCTGAGGGTAGCTTAAAGGTGCTGTGACCCCTGGCCAAAAGCCAGGAATAAAACAGGGACATCAGTCCCACAACTGTAAGAAACTGAAAACGGCCAACCACAGTGAGCTTGGAAGCAGTTCCTGTGCCTCAGATGAAATCAAAGTCCCAGGTCACATCTCGATTTACCTGATATGACCCTAAGCAATAGACCCAGCTAACCAGTAGCTGAATTCCTGATGCACAGAAACTGTTAACATAGTTGTGGAGTTTTAAGCCATTAAATTTGAGGTACTCTTTGGTATACAGAAAAGAAAACTGATACACCAAGATAATCTATCTTACTCACCAAAGTGTAATATTTCTTCTGTACAGTAAGATGAGACTTTTCACTTCTTTTTCCCTCCATTCTCCACTATAAGGACCTCTGGAACAGTCTTTGTATTATTATGCTAGGTCTGCTGCATCATAAACTAAGTAGCTTAAACAACAGAAATTTATTGTCTCACAATTCTGAAGGCTTGGAGTCCGAAATCAAGGTATTCCCAAAGGTGGTTCCTTCTGAGGGCTGTGGAAAAGAATCTGTTCCCTACCTCTAGCTTCTGGTGGGTTGCTGGTAATTTCTGGTATTCTTTAGCATATAGAAGCATCACCCCTCAACCTCTACTTTCATTTTCAAATGGTATTTTCCCTGTGTGTGTCTGTGTCTAAATTTCTTCTTTTTTCAAGGACACCAGTCACATTGCATTAGGAGCTCACCCTACACCAGTATGACCCCATCTTAACTACTTAAATCTGCAATGACTATTTCCAAATAAGGTCACGTTGTATGATTCTGGGGGTAAGGACTTCAACATAACTTTCTTTGAGGGGATACAATTTAACCTGTAACATTCTTTTAACTGACAGTGGCATAGCACTTTTTAGAATATTCCTTGCAATATGTTCTAAGAGTTTCTATGTAAAAGTTATATAACACATTCCTAGGTAGTAAGATTTGCTTTTAAACACATACATACACACATATTCTCTCTTATAGGAGGTCCACTAATCCCTTACTTCCTTTTCACATATCCACATCTTGAGATCTTCATTTGGTTAGAATATTTATGTTCTTTAACATCCTTCATATAACCTGAAAGGTATATTTGGTCTGCATATATAGCAACCTTGATTTTCACTCCTTTTCTCTTAGTACCCTGTATATGCTTCCTCATTATTTTCTAAGTAATTTATTTGTGCCTAGAAGCTCATAATTTTTTCCACATCAAGATATGCATAGTTGTCTGTATTTTCTCATCTGTTCAATTTAGGTCTAGGTGAGCTCTTTCAAGCTGCGGAAACTTTTATTTGTATTTATTGCCTTTCCATCTATAACTTTTTAAGCAACTGTAATTCCAGTGGAAGGTATCATGAATCTGTTTTCAATTTTTCTTACCCTCTTACCTTTTAATTCTTCTCTTTTAAATTGATATGTCTGTGCTTTAAGCTATATCTTATATTTGATTTTTTAGGCCAACTCAGGTCTAAATAATGTTTATACTCTCCCTTCAATACATTTAGTCAATTGTTTGAGAATCTTTACTTTCTTATATTGACAGGAAGCCTTTGTGCTATCTTAAGTCTCCTTAAGTTTTCATCTGTTTTCTCTAGCATATATTGTTCAAGCTAGAGTACAGTGGCTATTCACAGGCATGATCATAGTATACTGCAGCCTCAGACTCCTGGGCTCAAGTGATCCTCTCACCTCAGCCTCCTAAGTAGCTGGGACTATAGGAGTGCACCATCATACCTGACTGGTTGTGTATTCTGATATTTCTTCCTGATCATCCTTCTGAATCCCCTGACAGAAGTCAATATTTTTCTATTTAAGTTTAGGTGGACTTTCCTCAAGTGCCAGAAGTCCAAGTGGTTTTTATCCCTATGGGTATAGAGGACAAATGTGGTCCCTACTCCTGGCTCGAGTCCTTTTGCTGAGGACCCCTGAAGCCTATTATCTAATCTAACTCTACTCGTCCAGCCTTGAGAGCAGGAAAGACTCAGACTACTTCTCTGCCTTTTAAAGAAGCCAATGTGACCTTTTTCCCATTTCTAGGAATTCCGCAGATCTTTGAACAACAGGCTTTATCACTTTCTAGTCTTTGCTCCTGTAGTCCTCTGGTACCATTCTCCAACTGCCTGTTCAATTGAGGGAAAAAACCTTGTATCGGTTTTCTTTGCCAGGACCTCAGTGAACCCCAAGGTCTTAGTGAGTAGGCAACTAGTGTCTTCAATACTATTTATTCTCCATTTCTTTCTTAATTAAAACCAATTCTGACTGAGGAGGCCATACTGCTCAACTAAACAGACTCCCTTGTAACTATGGGTTGCCATTTGGCTGTTCTGGCCAATAGCTATTGGGAAGGGCTTCTGAGAAAACTATTGTTTTCCTTATAAAAAGGGAGTGATTCTTTTTTTTTTGTCCTTTGCCTTTTACTCTTCTTCTTCCTGACAGGAACAGAGACTTGAAACCTGGAAGTAGAGCCCACATTCCTCAACTATACGGATGAAAACCATATCCAAAGGCTGAGCAAGAAGCCAGAGGGAGACTTTATTATTGAATTTCTCAAGCAGCTACGCCAGCCTAGTTCCAGATTTCTTGTTATGAGAAAAATAAAACACTATTTAAATATTGTAATTGAATCTGTTATATGCAGCCAAACACAATTCTGACTGAAGAAGGCCTCACACCCAGTTGGCTCATGAATTTTAGCAACTATTTGACTTATAAGCCATTTCACTCAGAAGTGACAAAGAGCTTGGGAGGAAGGAATGGAGAGGAAAGGAGCTGTGTTTAGACCGAAGCCCCTTGATACTAACATGTTAACATTCATTCATTCAGCAAATATTCATTAAATGCCTACTACGTGCCAGGCACTGAGCTGGGTGCCGGAAACAAAACAAAGATACCAACTCTGGCATTTTCTTCGTACCTTCATGTGTATCATCCTCCAGGTCTGCCAGAGTTGGTGCATTAGGAAGTGAATACATGGAAGACTGGTTGAGTTGAGTCAGTTTTGAGA
Source organism: Mirza zaza (assembly GCA_008750895.1). Taxonomy (NCBI): domain Eukaryota; kingdom Metazoa; phylum Chordata; class Mammalia; order Primates; family Cheirogaleidae; genus Mirza; species Mirza zaza. The sequence goes on along the minus strand of VSMD01077405.1, from coordinate 12,786 downwards.
TGCTGTTAATTGCCATGTTGCCCAGTGGAATGGTATGCTCTACAGAAATATAAGAAGAAGAATTACATGTAGTAATAGCCTAGTTACACTGGTTATCATAAAGGCTTCTGCTTGAATAAGCCCAGGTATTGTTTGCCCCTGTGGCTGAGTAATCTGGTGGAAGGAAGATCACTCACTGTAAACCCAAAGCACCAACCTTACAGGTAAAAAAAGAAAATGGGGGCCATGGGTGATGAAGAGTCCCCACTGCAAGCATTAGGGTGGAGCTGAAGAAAATTTTGCAAGGGAATACTCAAAAAGAACTGAGAAATATGAGATTGGGGTCCCTGTTTAAGGAGTAAAGGACTTAAAAATGTTTTTTGCTCCCTCCTTCCTTTATTTAGCCAGTATTCTGCATAAAGAGTTATACTTCCCAAAGGAGTAATAGCTTTGATTATATAATATCTCCCTGTCATTTTCCCTAACTCAGTGAAGAGAACCTGGCATTCTTATTGCTTGGGTCTAATAAGGAACAGGAAGACTACGTGTTTTCCTTACTTGACTGCTGAAAAAACTGGAATGGCTGAAGGCAATAAAACAGCTGGTGTATATACCATGGAATCTCCAAGAAGACTTCTGTCACTGACTTAAGTTTTGCAGTAAAGAATAGGCAAGATTAAATTAGAGAAAGTACTACAATAACGAACAGGGACTCATTCAATACTCATGAAACATTTCTTCTCTGAGGCAGGCTTGTGAAGGGGCCAGTCTGTTCCCATGATGCAGGCAAGGGAAAGTCTGTCAGTCTAGTCTCTGTCCCCTCTCTGTTGCTGTAGACTCAAAAGGCCACAGCCATGCTATAAGGGAGGGTTCTGATGCTGGTGACAAGGATGTTTTCTAGGACACAGGACGAAATGATTCTAAGCTAAAAGCTAATGTTAAATGTTCAATAGTAAGGTATAAAAAGTACCTCCAGGAGGCTGAGTTAGACAAGGCGGCTTTGGGAATCACCAAAAAAGGGAACTCAGGTGTATAGGCAGAAGGCGGAGTCAATGAAGGGGAGAAATCAGCTTTGCAGATGTGCTATGCAACAGAAGTCACTGCACCAGCAGTGGGGTGCTTCCCAAGGCCTAAGTATACCTGGGGATGTGATTAGAGTCAGAAGCAATAAAGGTCTATGGTGGGGCCGGGTAGTCTGTGCCAGGAATGGGCTGGACTCTGGTGGTTAAATCAGGGTTTCCTAGCTTATGAAATTTTACAGCAGTATTCACCTAAATATGCAGTGCTGCCTTTTATGTCCATATAGTATCTGGAATCTATGTTAAGAACAAAGTTGTAAGTTCCCACACAGGCACACAAATGTTTTGTACTAGACACATTTAAGGCTAAAGATGGCCTGTGAACTGAGGTAGCTTGTGACATAGGATGAGGTGATATGAGAGAGAGAAGCAAGGAGTTGGAGCCCTAAGGTCTTTGTAATGGTGGGAATAAAGAAAGGAGCCTGAAAGAGATAACTAGTCCCTCCCACGAACACTGGTGACTGTCACTGCCACTTACTCTGAGGGCTTTGCTCTGAGGTGGAGTCTTCTGAGGCTTTAAGTTTGAGATGGCTTAGACTTTTTGGGTAATGGTTACTATTTACCCCATTTCAATAAGAATCTTGTAAATTGAGCTTCTAGTTCTGGATTGGCTAGACTGTGGCATGTGTGGTGGTGGGTGAAGCAATGATAGTACCTGTTAGCTTTGGGAGATAATTACAGCTTCTGGACATGGCACTTGGGAGCACCCATGGAAACCATCCAGATTCAAAGACTCAAAAGTTGTAAGGACCTTCAGACTTGTCCCACCCAACCTCTCAGCCAGGGCAATGTTCTCCTATAGCAAGGAAGCCAACTCACCATCTAGCTTCACACTCCATGTCATGTGGAAGCCATTGGTCATCAGGTAAAAGTTCTTCAAATCCTCAGGCATCATACAGTTATTCTTCTAGAAGCACAAAACAGCTGAGTGTCAGATCAGGGCTGGGAAAGAGGACACAGGGCTATGCCTCAAGGCACTGGAGAGACGATTTACCATGTTTCAGATCCCTGAAACAGGAAGACTCTGGTAATTACCTACAAAACTCTATCGGAGAGGCACTGGTTTCTGCAAACAGAGTCACCAGTCTGACCTTATTTTTTGCTTCACCTGATAAAGCAGACTAGGTGTCTGCCCTGCCATGATCATGTCTCAGTGCATTATCTGAAGAAAAGACAGAGGAACATGGTGAGAGAGGAGGTCTTAGAGCAAAGAAATCATTGCCATAAATTTTAGATCCATGCTCATAAATTATTTTCTGAAACAAACTGGACAAATGAGAACATCTTAAAAATGAATAGTATATATTTCCAGAGCACTTAATGCAATGTACCTGTTCTAATAGTTCTGACAATTCTTAGAAAGTAAAAAAGTACAAAGGCTATATTCAAATATTTCATACGGATAACAAATTATCCAAACTGGTGGGGAAAGAACAAAGGAAGAGCTTAGTATCCTTTCAGAAGATACCAGGAGCAAGCCCTACATAACTAACATCTGCGCACATGCCTGACCAGTCTTCTCTAGCTAACTCAAATCCCTGGAGGGTGAAGAAGGATGAGTTCTCTAATTCCTTTCCTGGGCCCCCTAGTGTGACTTTGTGATATGGTTATAGAAGCAAAGAGGCAACATGTTAGTAACTGTCCAAACTTTTGGCTTACTGGACCCTTCTGAGATGTGATGCAGACCACTGATTACATCAAGCTTATTTTAGGTTATACTATCGGTCATTTGTAGGTACCCAATGTATGAGGAAGTACAATGTAACAGGATGATCTGAGTTTATTTCCCAACTCTGCCACTAGCTGAGTAGCCTTGAGCATGTCACTTAAATTCTGTGAATCTAAGTTCAAGAATAAACACTAAGATTGCATTTGTATAACACTGGGGGTAGGAGGGGATATGAGCTTGACAGGAAGAGAGAAGACTAGGAAATTATTATGATTTGTGGACACAGCATCTTCAAGAACTGTAGGTGAGAAAAAAGCCTCAAGCTTGCGGGTAATTTTAAACAATGTTTTTAGATTCTTAAATGGACAACAGCTGTCATTTTTGGATTCTTGGCTTCCTTGGGGCAATTTATTTTCTTACTTAGTAAGTTATTTGGAGTTAAGAGCTTGCTCCTAGGGCTTTCTGTATGGCTACATTCTCTGTGCTTTCAGAGAGAAAAAGTGTGCATGCAGAATGCCTTTCTCCAAACCCTGGAATCATCACACAGGAAGTCTACAGTTATCAATGTTCTGACAAGGTTCTTCTGTTGCCCCAAAAGGCCAGCATCCCCTATGAGACTTTGATCACTAGTGCCATCTCGTGGCAGGATAAGGAAACTACTGTCTACTAGCCTTTCTTAACAGGGATTCCATGAGATTCCAGCTGAGAAGGGCTTGTAGACTACTTGACAAGGTTCGTCTTTAAGTTAGGCTGAAGAATTCCAATAACAGCAATTATAACATTTGTTATGGTATTTGTTTCACCCAAGAAGGAAATTTTGGTATTATTTTATACCAGTATTTAAAAAAGTATTCAAAATTCATAAAAATAGAAAAAAGTGAACTCAAATATTTAATACACATTTCTAATACTAATATAAATATAACAATTATCTGGTAAACCAAATTCATGAAAAACATTAAGTCCTCATTGTTATTCTAAAATAAATGACTGGCAGCCCCAGGCTCTGTTGTTTCTTTGCTGCAGATCTTTCTGTCCCAGGCACCCCTGGAGCAGGCCTGCAGTGCTTTAGTCCCTTCCTACCATGTTTATCTCTTCTGAGTGGGGCTTGCAGGGAACCCAAAAGTGGTGACCTGAAAGCTCCTCTGCCCTGGTCAGCAACTCAGAGTTACGAGAAGGGTGCTTTAGAACTCAAGGGAAGAGAGAGCTAGCAGAGTGGTTAACCTGAGAAATGCAGAAGAGAAGTCAAGTGAGATGAAGTAAGGCTTTTTTTGTTTTATTTTTTTTTTAAATTTTTGTGTGGCACCTAAACCTGAATTATTTTTTTATTTTAAAAAGATGAAAAGACCCTGTGGGGAAGCTGCCAGTATAGAGGGAGGAAGTGAAGCACTAGAGAGGGACTAACCAATGGAGGAAAACACTGAGAAGCTACCAGGCAGAGTATGAGCATGAAGTGAGATGGCCCCTAGTGAAATGGTGTCGCAGGCTAACTTCTCCCACTTAACAATAAATTCATAGCAGGAGGCTATAAGGAACAGATCTGCAAGAAGATTCAGAATCCACTCAGTAGAATGTAAAAATGTGACACTGAAGAGAAAGGGGAAATTCTGCCAAATCATTTTGGTCTCTGTGGGCCATAGTTTCACCATCAGGAAACTGAATTTTTATCTGGGGATTGGAGAGTCTAACCAACCAAGAATTATAAAGCACTCTGCAAATATGAAATGTCACTGAATGCTAATAACAGAACTCTCCTGGCATCAGGATGCTATGAGAATTAAGAGGCAGATGTTTTCATGGTGCCTGAAAGATGAAAAGCTCAGTGTAGACATTAGGCCTTACTATATACCATCATTACAAAAGGCAGGTAGCAGGCCCAGGACATGAATCATATAACTGCACAAAACCAACCAGACTGAAACTGTTCTTATATGAACAAAACAGGGTGAAATATATTAAAATGGGAAGAGTTTGTTTACTTGTTCTTCTAACCTTAGGGGACTGCAGCAAGTATATGGTCATTCAAGTTTTAGTTGTCAACCTTTCTTCCAGGATTTGTACCATAGAATTAGAAAATATTAGATTACAGCTGGATGAGTCCTTCAATAACACTGATTTCAAACCACTTATTTTATAAATGATGAATGTCTAATCTCAAAGAAGTTACATTACCTAGCCAAGAGTCCAGAGCAGATCAAAGATTTCTACTCCAGGATATTTTCCCCACATCATAATGCCTCCATAGCCTTACTACTATATCATATTTTAATGAGCTTCCCAGACAAGGTACAAGACCCAAGGAAGAATATGCCTCAGAAATTACTTCATTAAATAAGTGATATAACATGTCACAACTTTAACAGTGTTCCATTTGCCCAAAGGGGCAGAAGCAGTAGGCTTCTTCTTGGAGGGCCTCATCAGCTATATTTACGCAGCTGTGGATACCAGGTCAATTACATGGAGGCTGTGTCCTAGATGAGGTGTCTCCAAAGACACATATTTCTAGGGTCAGTCCTCTAGAGAAGTAGGACTTATCAGCCTCCTGGGATCCTCCTGTCTGGAATGGGCACTTCTGGAAATGTTACAGTAGGTAGTCAATTAGGTATGAGCAAGGGAGGAGGGAATGGAAAAGTTAGTCAACTGGCTCAAACAAAAAGCTCTTAAACAGACCTGAGGAGAAGAAAAGAGCCATAAATTTCCCAGCGTTGCATGGGTACAAAGTGACCTTTCCCCGTTATATATGAGTAAGAACAGAATGAACACTGACCATTCAGCCTTCTTTGACTTCAACAAATAAAACAGCAACTGCTTGGGATTTGAGGCAGTTGCTCCTCTTGAGCCTGCCTGCTCTTTCTTGAGAGCATACTTTTGCTTCTGCATAAGCCTTTCCTAAGCCTGTCCAGTTTCACTCAATAAATCTGCCACTATAGCTTGGTTGTGTGTGTGTCCTGAAATTCCTTTCTGTAATGTTAGCAAGAACCTTTACACCACTGACAGAAGGAAGCACAAGTCAGGGGTGGCCCTACCAAGACTGTTCTCCTTCAGTAATCCACTGGGTGAGAGAGTGGGACAGGGAGTTTCAGACCAGCTCAAAACTTCTGCCCTCCATTGCGTCTTTTTCTCTTAGACAAAAATACATAACAAAATAGCATATAGACTATTGCCCCATTTTGACTGAAAAAATTATACAAAAATCTGCTCTTACATTTTTGGGGCTATGAACCCCTTTGAGAATCTGAAGAAATCTCTCCCCAGAAAAAATGTACATACGTAATAAACCTGGCATACATTTCAAGAACCCCATGGAACACTTCCCATTCACAGACTTGTAGCAGATCCCTGGATCTATCCATTGCCTTCCCTCTACCTAAACACAATGACCAAAAATATACTAACAGTAGTTATGTCTAGGTGGTAAAACCCTATAGGACTTACTTTATTTTTTGCATTTGCGTATTAAAAAATTTTTATGGTGACCACATTCTTTTCTGTTTAGCATAATCAGAGGAAAACACTGTTATATAAACACTGACTCTTAAAATGCAAGTATATATCCAAAACTCTTTCTTAGCTTCCAAGCATCCCATAAGGCCTTCAAAAAACCCAGACACACCAAGCTCGGGTGAAAGAAACATTTTTTCATTACTGATCCTAATACTGTTTATATTTTACATTTAGCATATTTGTGCTCAGATCTGAGATATTTTAACTAAAGGACTCAAAAAAAAATTCCAAATCAATGTATCTTATTATTCCAAGTATTTGTACAGATACTCCCCCAACTGAGTATGTCTGAAGAAAATGTTCCATTAACTATTTCAGTTAGTCAAAAATCTTTCTCTCATGCTTACCCCTTAATCCTGTCAGACCTCTGATGCAGCTCTACAACTGCATTCTCCTAAGTGTTAGGGGAATCCAATAAAGTTGCAGTGTCCAGGAGGCAGATTAGATCCCAAGAGATCCCTTGCATTCTAGCCCTGAAACTTGTTCCAAATGAATAAACTATAGTATAATAAGTAAAACTGGGACAAACAGGTAAAGTCTTCTCCTTAAAGGGTTCTGGGGAATATCTGGTATAAGACACAATGAAGAATAGCCTCAGAAATTACTTCATTAAATAAGTAACAATGTGTCACAGCCTTAATGATGTTTCACCTTAGACCAGGCATTCCTGTCCTCTCACCCTCTAGGTCTTTAGCAGACAGGAAAACACTAGGATCTCATTCTCACAAAAGAGCCCTGTGGCAGTTCTACATAAAAAGCTGACTAAAGCCTGTAAAGAATCAAAAGGGATGTTCAGGATCATATCCTTTCTCTCAATATTATCCCCAACAAACAATGTCAACAAGGCCAGACTGGCAGACTAGCAACAGTACCAGGAACAAGCTCTGACATGATTAGCCAATAAAAGTTCAACAAATAGACACTGTTCTAGAATTCCCTTTTCTATTATAGGCTAAGAGTAGAAATGGGGGTAAAAGATGAGTGAGAAAAGTTGAGGTGCTGCTGAGATGAAGTCCTAGATCAATTCCACTTACTGAGCTGCTAGAAATCAGCCACTGATTCAGCCCAGGGAGGGAGTCATGCTGGCAGGATTGAACAAACACCCATGGGCTGCTTGGCTGCTGAGAGCAACACTCCCACAGTGTTGTCCTGTGTTAGAGGTGCTGCTTGGTATAGAGCAGGAAGGGCTTGTGCTTAGATGCAGCCAACTCTGAGTTCAAATGTAGGTTCTGCCTCTTGTAGCTATGTGACCCAGAACAAATTCTTTAACCTCTTTGAGCCTCAGTTCCTTCATCTATAAAATGAAGATACTACAATACCTACTTTGCAGGGTTACTATTCCTTTGCTATAAAATAACCTATGTGGTATGTATTAGCAGGCACTTATAAAATGGCAGAGTAATTTCTTGCCAGCTCCCCTTGTCCCTAAATCCTTTTGCTGCTCTATATCTAGTGATCTTTCCAAAGAAAAAATCTGACCTTTGCAGTTTGCTACTTAAAACATTTCAGTGGCTCCCCTAATAAAGAGCAAACTCCTCAGAGCCCATAAAGCCCTATGTCCTGGTTCTTGATGAGCTCTCTCTCTCCCCTGCTCTCCCATGTTCCTTCTTTGTGATCTCAGAGCAATGCAATCTTTCTCATCTTGAAGTCTTCACAGATGTTGAAAGCCTCTTCTTCCTTGATCTCATCTGCCTGGTTAACAACTTGTAATAGCTTCTTTGGGAAAACCTCTTCTCAACTTCCAGACTTTGGCAGGCATCTTGACAATGGTCCCTTTATCTCACTTTCATGGTACTCAGTCTGGTTCGTAATTATACTTGTAACAATCTATACTACATTAGGTCTTAGACTTGCGGTCTCCAGCCTTTTTAGCACCAGGAATCGGTTTCATGGAAGACAATTTTTCCATGGACTGGAGGAGGAGGGGGTGGTTCCCCTCCTCCCGTTCCCAAATGGGAATGATTCAAAGCACATTACATTTATTGTGCAGTTTATTTTGATTATTATTACATTGTAATACATAATAAAATAGTTATACAAACCTCTCTGCTTAAATTTAAATTTAAGCATTAAACTCTCATAAGGAGTGCGCAACCTAGATCCCTCGCATGCACAGTTTATAGTAGGGTTCATGCTCCTATGGAGAATCTAATGCTGATGCTGACTGGGAGGAGGTGGAGCTCAGGTGGTGATGCTCAGGTGAGCGATGAGGAATGGCTGTATATACAAATGAAGCTTTGTTCCTTGCCTGCTGCTTACTTCCTGTTGTGTGGTCTGGTTCCTAACAGGCCACAGACCAGTATCGGTCTGCAGCCTGGGAGTTGGGGACTGAAGTCTTAGACAATAAAATTAAGGGGTAAGAATAGTGCCTTTAAAAAAATTACTACTGATTTCCCAGGGCTCAATACCTAGCATAATGCCTGGCTCATTTTAGTAGCTTAAGTCTTTTACTGAATAAAAGTTCAGAGGAGGATTAGAAAGCACTAGCTTTAGATCTGGTTAATAGTTATCTGCAACACTTTACCATGTTCTGAATACGATGCTTATAAATATATATTTTCCTTTCCTAACTGGATTTTTAGCTTTGTTGTACACAACTTCAAATGTCTACTGCTTCCATAGGACAGCAGGGTTCAAAGGAGATGTGCTCCATGCTGTGGAATTGGCAAAGAATTAAAGGAATTATTAAGTGGCTTGAATAGGAACAGAGAAAAGGGTGAACTCTACACCTTGAAGGTAGCTGTGGCATGAGATAAGGTTTCCTCTCCTAATCTTTCTTTCTTAGGGGCATTTAAATTGATCCCTCTTTGTTGGGAGGTAAGGATTTGACATGGTAACACTTACTTGTTCCCATGAAGAAATCATATGACGTTCAGCAGGCACCTTTTCTAAGATGGTCACCTCTGTCACACCTGGGGAAGATTCTGGAGAAAAAAGAGAGACTGAAGAGTTGCAACTTGCCCACTGTCACACACTGCTACACTAGACATTGATTAACTGTTGATGACTACTCTAGGACTATCCAATCCCTCTGATGAACATTTATTATATTTGTGATGAAAGCAAAGAACTGGTTGGTCTTTCAAAGGCACCCAGTCCCATAACCTAGCATGATGTAATCTACCTGATACAGAGGACATCAATAGAACGTGCTCTACATTCAATCACTGCTCAATCATTTATTTTGTTGAACAAAGAAGAAATTCCAGATTCCTAGTGATTTCACACTGACTTCTCAGTGAGCTAAATCTATATACTGATGGTAAAAATGAATAAAGAATAGCATCTCAAAGACATAAAACTTGTTTGCTAACTTTTCTTCTAAATAAAATTTATCCTGAACATTATCTTCTATATGAGGTCCAGGATTTAAAAGCTACGCTAATATGAAAAATGAATTCCGTCCAGAAATATACTTAGAACAAAATAAGTCATATGTCGAAATCCTTGAGGCAGAAAAAGGTCTCCAAATAATCTGGTCTACCTCTCTTTGTGGAGGTGTGTTCTACCATTCACTCTGAGGTAAAAAAGAAGCCACCTTGGAATACAACAGATTTCAATAATTCACCTCATATTCTCCACTTGTCTGTGGCCACACACACAGATTCAAGATTTTGAAGTCTCTAATCTATGACATGAAATTTGTCATAAAAGCTATTATGGCTTGAATTCTGTCCCCCCTAAAAAAAATACACACTGAAGTTCTAATCCCCAGTACCTCAGAATATGACCCTATTATTGCAGATATAATTAGTTTAGATGAGGTCATATAGAAGTAGCCTCCTAGTCCAATGTGATTGTTGTCCTTAAAAAAGAACACAATCTGAAGAGACACGTACAGAAAGAATACAGCCACATGAATATGGAAGATTGGAGTAATGCATCTGTAGATAAGAACACCAAAGACTGCTGGCAAACTGCCAGGAAGAGGCAAGGTAGTATCCTTTCCCCCGGATTTCAGAATGAGCATGGCTCTGCTGATCGCTTAATTTTAGACTTCTGGCCTCCAGAACTGTGAGAGAATAAATTTCTGTTGTTCTACGCTGTAGCCCCCAACCCCCAGTACTGGTCCACAGCCTGTGAAGAACCCGGCTGCAGAGCTCCATCATCCCCCTACCCCATCCATGGAAAAATTGTCTTCCATGAAACTTAGGAACTGGGGAGGAGATACAGCAGAACTGGAGTAAGCAGAGGGTGGGCAAAGCAGCCGCTCCCCTCCCCATTGCTCACATCATAGCCTGAGCTTCCTACCCACCCCCCCAGTGTGTGGGAAAATTGTCTTCCGTGAAACTGGTCCTTGGTGCCAAAAAGGTTGGGGACCACTGTTCTAGGCCAGTATGTGGTACCTTTTACATCAGCCCAAGCAAACTAATACAAAGCCTATCCACCACTCTTTCTCTTCATGATAGCATGTGGATTATTCCCACTGTCATCACTCTGTCTTCACCGCAATCACTGCAAGCCTCCATGAAATCACAGTCACAAACTAACTCTCCCTTCCCTGATGGATCCTCAGGACACTGCTAGAGGATTTGCCCACACCTAGGCTTGTTTCCTATCCAATTGTTCAGCTCTCCTTATGGTCAGGATGATAAGGGCCTTATACGTGTTGGTTTTATTTTCTTCCACCTCATAGTCCATATACTCTGTTTCAGTAATGTCAGTTTCCTCATTGCCTCCATCCCTCTGGCCCCCCAAAACCCAACTCTGTACTCATATTCAATTATGCTAGATCCCTTTCTAATATTATACTCAAATGTGTCCATGTTTCTGTTCATCTACCCAAGTCCTACTCATACTTTATTTAAGGCCGTACTCAAGCTGCATCTCCTCCATGAAACCCTTCAGCAGAGTGATCTCTGCTTTTCCTGATATCTCATCCCACTGTCATGTAGGGTCAGAGCCATACATGTTTATACTTAATTACATTCTATTTTGAACTATATCTTGCTTATTTACTATGAAGCCTTGGCATACTATAAACAGAAAAAATGTATTCAGTTTTTAAAATTTCTAGGAATATGGTAAGTGACTTCTAGTTTTATGTGGTTCACTGATTCTGTAATTACACCAGTATCCTTTTTATGCATCATAAAGTTTCCTCAAATTTGTCAGAAAACTCAAATCTTGGGATGCAGCAACAGCCCAATACAGGAACTAATCATTATGAACTCTATATATTCTAGTCTTTTTTACTAGTTGTGGTATGACTTTAGATGGGTCTTCACTTCCCTTCAGTAATAATACTTCCCTTGATAGGGTAGGCAGAGGAAACAGAAAGGAAAGTGCTTTGGAAAAATGAAAAGTACCATATAGTTACACAATTTTTTCTGTCTTCTATTCAATATTATTTCTAAAATAATGGGAAACATGGTGCTGTGGTAGAAAAACACTTTAAGTGTCAAGCCATTAAACCAGGGGTGAGTCTTTGCTATGTCTCTGATTGGTTGAGATGAAAGATGCTGTCTCTCCCTTCAGAAGTGGTCCCATTTGGCACTGTTGTACCCAAGCCAAGACAGTGGATAATAAATATTATTATTCACATTTTACAGACAAGGACATTGAGCCTGAGAGGTTAAGCCACAAAGCCAATTCTCTGATTCTAAGCATAGGTCTAAGTTGAGAAACAGCAAGCTTTTGTGCACAATTGCTGCATGCTCCTTGGCATAGCCCTTTAGTGATTATCCTATACAAATGCAGAGTCTATCTTTAATCTTAGTTACCTACCACTCTACCTGCACTAGGACAGGAGAATACAGAATTCTTTGCCAATAACCTGGCTGGTTATATAGTGATGTCATCTGGCTATACTCACAGGGCAGTGATAGTGTCTAGGGTTGCAAGAGGACACATATAATTATTTACTGTTTATAATAGGGCTATGTGAAAAGGCTATAGGCTCACACAGAATTACTATGATGCCACTGTAGATGGGGTCATATCATACTTAAGCTTAAAATACTCTCATGACAGGTCAACTGGTCAACATTTGGATTTTAGTAACTTTCAGATAGTAAGCAGCTTAGGAAATATCCATTGTAGAGACTCCTTTATCTAATATAGTACTTCAGAACTGGTGGGGAGGAAGTGTTGGGGATAAGGAGCAGAAGGGCACACAATAAATTCCATTTGTATAATGCTCTATTACAGGGAATTGGCATAAATTATCCTATTTAATCTTTCAACAATCCTGTGAGGCAGGTATCATTACCCTCATTTTAAAGATAGAAAACAAGTTAGGCACAGTGACTGATACCTGTAATCCCAACATTCTGGGAGGCCAAAGCAGGAGGATCTCTTGAGGTCAGGAGTTCGAGACCAGAACGAGCAAGAGCGAGACCTTGTCTCTACTAAAAATAGAAAACTTAGCCAGGCATAGTGGCATGCACTTGTAGTACCAGCTACTCAGGAGGCTGAGGCAGGGGGATCACTAGAGCCCAGGAGTTTGAGGTTGCAGTGAGCTATCATCATGCCACTGCACTCTAGCCCAGGTGGCAGAGCAAGACTTTGTCCAGAAAGAAGGAGGAGGAGGAGAGGAGGAGAGGAGGGGAGGAG